>MU167231.1:213601-252749 GCA_015951145.1 Cronartium quercuum f. sp. fusiforme G11
AAAAAAAAAAAAAAACTCCAACCAACCAACCAACCCTCATGTCTGGTCTCTAGTTAACCATAAAAAGTATATATCCATCATGGTCAATCTGTTCTTATAGCTCTTTTTTCTTTTTTTTTTTCCTGGTACAGGTATGTAAAGGAAAGAAATCATTTCAGACAGAGTCAATTGAGAAATTATAATACTCCTTTAAGAAGCACATAGAACCAAAAAAAAAAAAAAAAGACTGTGTCAAGTCCCAAACACTGGCATCATTGGAGCATACACTCAGGGATGCCTAACATAACACCTTGACACGTGCACACATGACTATGGTAGAGTAAGTGGATAATAATTTTGTAGGGTTAAAAAAAAACGATTGATCAAAATTTTAATGTAGTTTTTTTTTTTTAAAAAAAAAAAAAAAAAATTTAACTGTGAGCATTATGGTGGTTATCCTTGGATTTAAAAGGACTCGGGGATACCTAGAGGTGTTATTATACATACAAAACACCTTGACACGTCATGTACATAAGATTATGGTAGAGTAAAAGTGAATGATACCACCATATTTGCTTATCACATATATATATATTTACATTTCACTGTATTAAAAAATACTGTAGATAGGTGAGAGTGGTCCGGGTGTAATGTTATAAGTCTCCTACAATAAGACAATTTTCTGTTCATCAAAAATAAACTTTTTTTTATTTTATTAATATGAGGGACTTACTTCTAAAAAATTTAAAACAGTTGCAGGACTTGATAGTGAATTAAAATATTTACGTTCTTCTTTGTTAACGAAATAGTTACTGAGCATATCACTCAGGTGCCGATGATAGAGTGGAAATATAAATCCGGTTCTTGCAGAAAGAGTGATAAAACGCTGGTCAAAATAATCATCATAATCAATCAGATAAGCTTCTGATGCCCCCCTTTCCCAAACTGATGATCAGTCCCAGAATACTCAACTTGTACTCCAGCGAGTGGAATACGTTCGTATCCGCTAAACAGAGCTGGATTCTCCTGCAATCCCCGTGCGCTCATGACTCCCCGGACTCCGCATAACTCTCTAGTTCTTTGAGCGTCAGCCAGGGTAAAGATGTTCCCGTTTGCAATCGTTGGGGTTGGCCCATCTGCACTTGTGGTGGCCTCCTGAGCAGCAAACTTGATAGCATCATATGATACTGGCTCAGAACTAGCTTGATGTCGAGTACGGCCTAAAAAGCGAAAAAAAAGAAGTAGAGAAAATTTAAGGTAATCAAAACTTTTTCAAATTCATGTAAGCGAATATGATTCACAACGGACCATGTACAGTGATAAAAGAGACGTGGGCCGCCATGGCCGTTTTGATAAGACGTGATGTATTTCTACGTAGGCAAAGTTGAATTTGAAAAGGCTAAACTTTCATCTTATTAATTTATTTTTAAACTCACACTTTATACACTTACGCGAGGTCATCATCTATGCGAATTTTGATCGATACCGGAAAGGACTCGCCACAGCGTGCTTTGATCCCACGTACCAAATCACGAACCAAGTCAGGCTTGAAGGCTTTTTCATTAGTCATTCTGATCTACCAGCCTTCCGAGTAAGGGCTTTGGAATTAAATTTACTTTTCTCAGTAAAGCGGACCCAATACCTTCTTTGTAAGCCCAAGATTGAGGGCAACCACAATTTATATCCAAACCGTCTACAAAACTGTTTTTTTTTTTTTTTTTTTTTTTTTTTTTAAAAAAAAAGAATGTTATAGCGTTATTGGAACCGTAAAGCAGGGTATCAGTAAATATTTTCTTCACACCTATATATCAAAAGAGTGATATCCTATTTTGACATACGGTTTCAGTAGCTCAGCTGCATGACCCATAAAGAATGGGTCATTCCCACCTAACTGGGCGATCAAAGCGCCCTTAACTAAGCGAGAATGATGTTGAGTGACCTCCATCATTTTGAACGTGCCTCTCTCTGAGGCATTGGTTGAGAAATCCGAGTCTCGGGCTCGTTGCGAAAGGCTAAATTCTTGAGCACTATGTGTAGGATTAATAGTACAAAGGTATGCAAGTACGTCAATTTGGGTCATGAACACAATCTCCCCATATGAAAGTCCATTGACCTGAGTACGTACAGAATCATCGGGGTAAATGTGATGTGGGTCTCATACTCAGATACGAGTTGACGGAACTGCACTTTTGAATACCTGACCATCGGCGCTAGTATTCAGATTGAGCGACCGATTATATACCTATTGAGATTCATGATTTTCTCACCACAAATGTTGACTTCCTTGAATTGCCTTAGCATATCTCGAGGAGAGATAATTTCAGCATCTAGCGATGAATCCGGAGTTGATCCCAAGATTTCTTTCTCGCCCACGAAATTGTTCAAGGTTTGTTTTATTGATGTTGAGGATGGATTCATCTGAATACGTTGGTGATTATAACGATTTACTTTGGTTCTGTCTGATCATTTGCTCACGGCGAGGATATTCAATCGAACAAAAGAACCATGACCGACCCGGGCCGGAGAAATTTCAAAGCCTCCTCGACGGACCGGGCTGGGACAGGGCAGCCCCGCTCGGCACTTGTCCCGGTAAAGTTGGACACGGTCAGCCAGCCGTGATTTGGCGCTCATCAGACCACATTGTATGCACTGGCTCCCTATCGCTCTACACTCTTCTGCATCATATCCAACTTGATCACCACGAATGGACCTCGCTGACCCAAAGAAAAGTTCGTCGACCATGCTAAACTCGATCGCAAGTTGCTGAAGGAACCAGCTGACTGACTGACTCCTGTTTTACACAACTCATGGGCAAGTCATGAGTGAAGGCAGAGCACGGCGAGGTCCTCATCTCAACCAATTGCGCTTTTGAACTTTCGAAGGAATCTTGATTTGACTTGCTGTGTGAAGTCCACCCATTCTTTGCCAAGCCTGATCATTATTCAATGTGAAATCCTTCAAACATACTCTGACCTGCTGCTTTTCTTTGGCACCGAATGCTTGACTTTGACATCTGATAAGATACAATGAACAGTACTTGTGCCAAGGTGTGCTGTTATGAACGATGGGTCGGTCACAATTTTTCTACGTAGCACAGCGTATTGCAAACCACAAAATAGAGCTAAATCGAACTGCTTCTTAATAAATAAGAGATCGTGATTCTTGTAATGCGATGATAATTTGTAACTGGCAAAGTTTGTCTTTGTTTGATCTTCTTTTTTTTTTTCATCCTGATCGTTCGCACTCACTTGCCTTCAGACTATATCACTGCCATTAACGTTGTCAGTTTAGCCGTCAATTTACTTGGAGAAACTCCCCATGATCATGAATCTCTCACTTCACGACAAATGACTTGTGTGGTTCCTTCCAGTCATGCTTTGTTTTTGACACTATTCTCCTCTCTTTCCCGAGCGGAAATATCTGGGGACGTGTTTGATTACATCATTGTAATCGGTGGTATTCCGGCCAAGTCCTGAAACAAAACACATCACCTAGATTGGATGTGTCTGCTTACGCCCCAAAAAAATAGGCTTGGTGGTCGCATCCCGATTTTTCGGAAAATCCAAATATCAAGGTTCTGGTCCTTGAGGGTAGCACTCTTTTCTTAGTCACAAGTTTATCCTCCAGCGGAGTAAACCTATATGATCCTTACCAGGCTGGAAGCAGTGGAGTCAACAACACCGCAATCTCGATTCCTGGATTAGCGAGTATGTCGAACGTTTGACTTTATTTCTACTTCATTGGGCAAGTTAAATTTATCTTCTTCTTGTATAAAGGTCCTTTTGTACCTCAGTTGACGGGAATTACTCAACGGTTTTCCTCGAACAGGCCGGGAATAGGTTTTTATACCTTCCTCGGGGAAGAGTGAGGCCCAATTTCAGTATGGTGATGTACCCGCGGTCTATACGTTGGTGCTTGTATTCAACTCTATGCACGCCTTATTTAAAAAGTCCTGGGAGGATCTTCAGGATTGAATTACCTCATTGCTACGAACGCTTCTCATCAGGATTATGACGCTCTTGAAAAGTTGGGAAACCCAGGATGGTATGCGTTTAGACCATATTGAGAATTGTGGAGAATTCCATGGAGAGCTCAAAACTTGTACGCATAGGGGATCGTCTGAAATCAATCGAGCGTCAAAGAAATCCAAAAAATCCATCTCCTCCAGCCTGCCCATCAACTTTACCTTTTTTTTTTTTTTTCCCCTGAAGATCACGGTTGTAATGGAAAAATTCAAGATCTCCTTTCCCAAATATCCTCCCGCGACATTCTCAAACTACTTTCCCGTAATCCGGGATCTAGTTCATCAACCTGCTCTAACTGGCAGCTATGGAGGAAAGATGGATGGGCCTTATAATTTTCCTTCAATGATCAACGAGAACGCAGAAAGAGTGACGAGCGCTACCGCTTATTGTTAGTAAATCCCTTGTGTTTCGAAAATAGACCTTGAAGGTAACTTATATCATTCTCGACGCTACAATAAATTTTTTTCCATCTCTTCATCTCGAGAAATTTTGAAGGTCCGACTAGATTGTGAGGTGGATCGGCTTTTGACCACAAAATATAAAGAAGGGGAAGTCATCATCAAGCGAGTCCAATATCCAACTCGCGGCTCAACTAAGGAAGCTCTTGCTCGTAGAGAGGTCATTCTGAGTGCGGGGGCGATCGGGTCTCCCGAAATCTCCGCCTTTTCTTACGCCACCTGTAATTTTTTGTACTTCTCTTCTTTCTCTATTAAGTACTTCTTCATTTTTTCATGCTCATCCGTCGATTGAACTCCGACATTCACTCTTGTCATCGGATGTTGAGATGAGAAAGCATCATAGCTCAGCAACTGGTAATTCGCGTAGCAAAAAAGTTTTTAGACCAAGACATATAGGTCCCGAACAGTTCAGAAGCCAAGCTGAAGTGCCGCGTGCATTCATGTAAAATGAAAAACTCAATATGGCTCAAACAAGTTGATCAAGCAAAAATCACATATTATGATATGAGGCCAGATGACATAGCGCACTTTGAAACCAACCCCAAAGGGTCTTGACTCATATTGAGCAAAACAGTTTATGTAAACACTTGTTTGGCTTGGGAAAAGGTGGTATCAGGGTTCTACAAGTTAGCACTTGCAAAGCTTGGGAGTCCGATTTCAAAGACTAAACCAATTGATGGACATCCCACAGAACGTTTGGCAAGATCAAACAAATCCTTAATAGGCGTTGAGCGGATTGGATTTAACTTTGCAAGTCTTTAAAACACAAATGCTGAGAAGGTGGCTATGGATAAGTACTGTGTTGAAAATGTCAGTTTGTTGGAATAGTATCTGTAAATGCGGGAGGAGACGTAGTATGATACAATGCTGACGACAAAGTTGCGTCGGCAATATATTCCATCAGACTTTTCAATAATCAAATCTCTTACACTTCTAAAAATGGACTGCTTTTGCCAATCTTCCCACTTCGCAGCACGTGGGTAAATTTTAATCAAACTTGGGCTCATAAGCTGCAAAAGCCTTTTGGAACGCTTCGCACTCAGCCTTTTCCTCCGCTTCGGTTCGCGCACATGCCTTCCAATCCGAGCGATCGGGTGTTCCCAACAGATTCGCCAATGTTAACCTGGGTACCATCCAGTGAGCAAACCAAGGCACGATCAGAGGCCAGGCCCAATAGTCGAGAAAAACCGAAAAGTAGATGGAGAAGGGTCGCCTTACCGGCCAAACTGTAGATTGAAGCGACTATCCGGCTTGATAAGATGGATCAATGACTTCCCATCCGGTAAACCAAGCTTAAAGTAACTCATACCCTCCCCCGCTTTCTCGCGCAGGTCATCTTCAGTCTCCACAAACTCGATCCCGAGCTTTGCGCCCTCGGCCCTGAACGCACTCTCGACCTCCGGTGCAAGCGCATCCGGCACAGGACAGACTTGAATATGCGCGTGCCCTGCACGCGCGCCTGGGCCTGTTACTTTAGCGAGTTCGAATGTGACAATGCTGGCGGAGTAGGCGGAGTAGCAGCGCTTGAGGGCGGATTTGTAGTGTTCGACCTCAGCTACGACTGGGATCGCGAGCTCGGCGGGCAAGCCGAGTAGACTAGGGTAGTGTGCGATCTTTCACAGGCCGGGCAATCTTTCTTCAGCACCAAGTTATGCTGATATAGAGACAGGAGCTGATCACGCACCGGTATCACTAGTTTTCAGGTCACCGGCGCCCAGTAGGAAGTTCATTAGAAGAAGACGATGGTGAGAGGGAGAAGGAAGCCATGCGTACGTAAGACATGACCTCCACCTGGGACTGGACACCCGAGCTTCGTATCTGGCAGCTGGCCTTTTGGCAACGATAGATAGGTCTCAGACCCGATCGACGCAATTAAATGTTTTGCCACCTGTGGATTTGACAAGCAAAACCAACAGGTATCCTAAACTCATTTTTTGGAGAGGAGAAATGTTTCCAATATCAAGCAATGGTAATGCCAAGAAAAAATAACAATAAGGTCAGATGGACAAGCACGTGGTCCGATGCAAGCCAAGCTCGATCACTCAAAGAAATGTACCAACTGGCCCGATTTCTTTGGTCCGCCGGTGATGGTTCAGCTTCTGTTCGGCTCCCATTGGACATTGTTGGATCCGGTGTCCGGGTACGTTGCAAATTCGACACACATATCCATCCTGTGTCTCTAGACCACAAGCGTGAGCCGGTAGAAATATTCGTAAGTTTACCATCGATCTCGGGCTCGGCCAAGTTCACTTACTTCGAGAATTATCTGGACAGTCCTGAATCCAATGTCCCGGCTTCTCACAGATCTTGCACACGTAGTTTTGTGGCGGAAGAGCTACGGCAACCAGAACAAAACATAACCTGTTCAAAATATCTAGAAAGAGTGATCTTCCAGAAAAGGGGAGTGGGACACCCTCACCTGTTCGGGCCTTTTTTTTGTTGAGGTCAGACTCTGCAAATCGGAAGTTGGGGCCCGAGTCATCATCGTCCGCCATCGGAGGCCGTTTAGGTGCTCGTGGGCCGGCAGCAAGTGAGTAAGGAGAAATTGTCGCGTTGGGCGGTCGAGTAGCTGGGGCATCAGAAAGGTTGAAGCCATAAAACCACTATGACATCAAGCAATCGAGAAAAAACTTCGGTCATCTTGACCCCTTCTCATCCGTGTTGCTTGCTTCACCACCAGATAACAGTCCTACTGACCCGTTCCTTTTTGGAGTTCCCAAACTCGCCCAAGTTCACGAACCGCGTCACCTCTAACGCCCGATTACGCTCATCAGAGTCCCATACCCAGGGCTCACGTTCCCAGAAGACTGACTGAGAACCGGCCGCAAAATGGTATCTGGGTCGCGTCTGTCTCAGTACCTCCGTCACCGGCGCACATCCCCATGCGGGTGCAGAAGGGTCTGTGGGGAGGAGCTTGGCATGTACGGTGAGAAGTTGGGGCAAGGAATGGGTGAGGAGAATGTCGATCGGTTGCGAGTGAGCTTTGACCTTGGCCAGGAAGGTCGACAGTTGGTTGGCTTTGATATAGTACCGGCTGGTATCGGTCTATGAACCAAGGAGAGTATGTTTATAAGATAAATTCAAGACCAGCTTGAATCATCGGCGGACTTACATCGATTTCTGGGCTAGTGGAGTCAGAGTTGTTGAAGCACGTGGGGTCAAATGTGCCACTGAAGACGGCGAGTCGGAGGTTGTCCAATGTGGTGAGTGTGGTAATACTATTAGGGCCTGTTGATCGGGCGGTGTTCTGATGAGCCTATGATCAGGTTCACGGCAGACAAAGATGAATGCACCAGAGCTCACCCAGGAGCTCTAGGTTGTCACAGATCTGGCCATCCTTGGAATCCACACGAGCCTGGACGCGAGCAGGCAACTCGCGCTCACCGATCATGCAGAACGTGCGAACTGGTATAGGTATCTTATTGTCTAGCAAGTCCTCGAGTTCCTCGTCAGCGTCATTGAGAAAGAGATCGGAGAGGCAGATGAGAAGGTCGAATGGCCCGTTCTTGTTGTGGATGGTGGAGAGCTTGGCAAACAATTTTCGATACGATCCCGGTCGAGGTTTGACGACAAGACTGGTTAGAGGGAATGGTAGAATAATAAGTGAGGGTCAGATTAAAAAACTGATGAATAAATCACATCACTCACATCTTTACCATCCCGTTTTATAATTTTCTGTTTCTTTTCTTTCTTTGTTTCTTTCTTTTCTTTTTTGTTTTGAATTCTTGATTGTTGGACACCCTTCAATTTTGACATCACAATCAAAACAAACCAGAGCTCAAACTCGCTCAAACTTAAGTCTATGTACACAGACGTAGTAGCTAAGCTCATATGTATGCGGGACGGATTCTTGCAGATCGGTTGATCCGGGCTGATCCGGGTATCATCGTATCCGAGGTCCTGCTTGAAGTCTGAAAAAGTTGCAACTATTTGAAGTCTGCCCCTGTCCTCTATCCATCACCCAGAACTTGTTGGTGTCCAATCGATGAGTGAAGGTGGCTTAAGACATTACTTATTAGATATGAAAGGTATATCAAGAAGTTTTCGACTCGAAAACGAGAATTAGGATTTCAATGTTTCTCTTTAAAGCAGAATACCCGTTATGATCTCCCAATTCAAGAACCCCAACCAATTCGAAAGAGCCTGTAGTAGCATGACTTACCCATCTTCGGAAGGAGAAAGTACGTACTCCTTATTTTCTATTTTTTTCTTCTGTGACTTTATTTATCTGTTATGTTCATTATATTTGACTGAGTATCTGTTTGTGTTAGCTTGCTTCATATTTCTGTAGATCACTTTGAGCACATAGCTCACACCTTATCTCCTGCACCTTTCTCTTATCCGCTGAACCTCCTCATTAGGTTAGCACCTTTATAAGGGCAGCAGGTTTCTCTTCACCTTACTGATACAGTACTATCGCGTACCTCATTCAGCTTCCTCACAGACCATGTTCGAAGAAATCGAAACATTCTCATGGTAGCGAGAGTCGTAGCTCAATTAATCCGACAGCTTTGAATGAATGAACTCGATTTATTCATAACACCAATCAACTCACCTCCATTATCCACGCAGAACTCTGAATCGGGAGACGAGGAAGGCAATCAAACAGCCATCAATATATCTTTTATTTTAAACGAGGACGCAATTAAGATGACTACTCAATCTCTACCACTCACTTAACCTGCTATGCAAATGCAATGGACACTAATCGAGACACGGTGTCGACGGCTCCAAGTACCCCTTTCACCAACACCTACCACCAATACAAATTTTACAGGCATGGAATTTGCCAATACCTTTTCTCTGCCTTTGGTTTCAATGTGAAACTCATCGAAAAAGCCTTGGCAATTATAAGTAGAAAGCCTTCACCTCAAAAGCCTCCACATACCCCTGCACTCTGGGTGGGCAAGGCTCAAACACAACAACATGCGGCCGCCAAAAGATCCATGATTGCAAACTCAGATATAGATGTGATCAAGACATTGGTCGGTGTTGACCAACTCAAATGGCGCACTAAATTGCCAAGATGCCGACTGAGATGGCTAAAGTACCGAAGTCGATGACAATCAAACTGAGAAAAACAATCCTTCTGAGGCACCAATACCTTTCCCTTTACGGTACCCAAGTGCAAAGAAAGAATACAAAAGTAGACGAGTCTATCAAACAAGTAAATGCAACTCATATCCATTTTGTTAAAGTTCTAGGGGTCGAATCAATTGTGAGTGAAGGTGGGCAAAGTACGCAGGACACCAACAGGTTCTACACTCTAGACATTGAAAGCGGCAAAGAGGATAGTAATGGGCCAGATCTACCGTTAGCAGCGGTGAAAAGGAAGCAATCTCATCAGCTGCCCATCAAGCAAGTTCTTCAGGAGGCTATTCTGAATGACAGAGATCAAAAAACAGCGGTTCTCCTCGCCCTCTTTCCTCTTATTAATCGATATGTCTCAGCTTTGAAGTCTAGCTAGGGATCATTGGAAGCAGTACAAACATAAGACCATGAGCTTAGAAACAGTGACAGTGGTGACTAATCCAGCTATTGGAGCTGTACGCAAAGCTGAGCTCAATTTTTTCGGAAGCTTTCAATTTTACTTTTCAAGTATCACCCCACGAGATCATCACAAGGTTTCCAGGCTTCTCTACCCTCAACTTAGTTGCAAGTAAACTTCATGAGAAAAAAAAACACCCCTACTTTGGAGGCTGATTTTATTTACTTCTTCTCCTTGTCCTGCTGGTTTGCACTGTGGTAGATGCAGAAATATGTCAAGACCCAACTTCAGGGGTTGTGAGGGAGACACTTGAGGTCAAAGGGGAAGAACTGAGGGGTCTTCTTTTAGAACAAAGATTATTGCATGGGGAACTGGCCTAATGGACCAAGCTCCAAATATGGGTTCACCTTGGGGCTTCACCTGTCACAAGGCATGACACATCTAGTGTAATAAAATCATAACAATTATTCATTTAACCCTGGATAAACCACACAAAGATCCATGAAACCATGCCAATCTGCCACCACAGTACCACATCTCTCTTGGAACCAATACTTAACCTCTGTATTAACCCATAGAACCACTCTTTCATCATTCCATCCATATCCAATACAATAATACACCTTTTTTCGACTTTTTACTATTATTAGACTATCTCTTTTAATTTATAGAGCCTGCTGTGACCAACCCACCCAATAAGTCAAAAGTTGAAAGTGGTAGAGTACATCTAGACAAACATTTTGAGCTATGATAATCTTTGAAAACTTGAAAATTGACCAAGACAGTCTAATTACACCAACAATTTCGAGTATATCAGGCTATTTTATGCTATTGTATGAGGGTTTCTTTTTATTCTACTTATAAACATACTTATATGCATCAATGAAAGTTGCTTCCTTTGTGATATTGTACAATATTTATCCTGGTACTACCAATTTATCTTTGATACTATATAAGGTAGAGCTTTCTACAAACTTGGAATAATCAATATACTGCTATTTTGGGCTGTTTTATGATTGTTTCATATAGAATGACTAAATACAATTGGAACCAAGTCTACATTTTTTGTAGAGTGTGTTAGATGCCACCATTGAATTCTCTTTTGCCCTATAACTCCTATTATCCAGCTTTTTTTGTTGATTGTAACGCCTTTTCCACCTTATGAACCCCATGTCATGCATTGCACCTCTGCCATTACCCTCTATTATGTTCTATAATGTACTGTACAGCCATTTGCAGAACCGGTGATTTTTTTTCCTCGAAAAAGTGAGTTTTTAAAAACATTCATCAAGTCTTAAGTGACTGTAAGTACCAATGCCAACATAGACATCTAGGACAAGCTTGTCCTAGATTTCCTCGGACAAGCTTTGTCCTAGTTTTTGCTTTTGTAGACAAGGAACATATAGAACAAGTCTTGTTCTAGAAGTTCTAGAACAACCTTGTCCTAGTAGTCTTTGTTGGCAGTGTATGATTGCTATGTTCATTCTAGTCACTCTACCAATGCTGAGCAGGCCACTACCCGCGTTTTTCGGGTCGGGGCTCAGCCAGCACACACTGTGTATATTTGCTAATTGATCACTTCCTTCTTTTTCGATCGACTCTCCTATCGAACAATATCCCAATTCTCTACCAAAGTCTTCCACGATGGGTAAAGAAGGTCTAACTCCATTCGGAAACGCCTTGGCTGGTGCGATCGGCGGGGTGCTCTCGAACGCTGTGGTCTATCCCCTAGATACCGTCAAGACGAAGATTCAGGCCGAGTCAACCGAAGCTGGATCTAGCAAGGATAGCTTGCCATCTCCTAAGCTTAAGCGACAAAATGCCCCAAACCGTTTGACGATCCCGAGGTTGAGCTCCCGGGACGTCATCCTCGAGACTCTCAGGGATCAAGGTATTTCGGGTTTTTATCGCGGATTCCTGGCTAGCATGTTAAACACTTTCTCGATGCAATTGTGAGTCCCTCTTGCACATTACTGTTCCCGCCTTCACATTTTCGTATTGAGCCTTTCGCAGTCGTCCTGGGCCAATAAACTGATTTGTGATTTGCACCTACGCAGCGCATACTTTTACTGGTACACCGTCGTTCGGAAGACTTATACAGCCTCGATGTTTCCTTCGGTGAAAGGCCGAGATCAAGCGTCAAACGCATCCTTGGGGACCGCGTTAGCTGTATTCCCTAACGATTTCTTCGATCATTAGTCGCTCAAAGTGCATATTACTTACTGCGAGTCTTCGTTTTCCCCCTTTGCAGTACTGAGTTGGGTCTCGGCGCACTTGCTGGTGCTATAGCTCAGATCTTCACCATCCCCGTCTCCGTTGTCGCCACGCGTCAACAGCTGGAGACCTCAAAGACAGAAGCCAAATCACTAATCACAACTGCCACCGAAATCATCAAAGACGACGGGATCACTGGTCTATGGCGAGGTCTCAAACCATCTCTCGTGCTCACTGTGAACCCAGCAATCACGTACGGAATGTTTGAGCGTCTGAAGGTCTTCTTCCTCGGAGCAGATGGGAAGATGACACCGGGCAAAGCATTTTTAATCGGTGCTTTGAGCAAGACCTTGGCTACCGTAGTGACGTATCCCTATATAATGGCCAAAGTCCGACTCCAAGCCAAATATGACGATAGCAGTGAGGACTACGAAGCAAGTAATCTTGCTGAGCAAGGCGAGCTCAGCTCTAAGTCTCAATCGAAACGCTCTAAGAAGAAAGAGCGCTACAGTGGTGCATTGGATGTGCTCAGGAAGGTAGCAGCCGAGAAAGGCCTCACGGGGTGGTATCAAGTTCGTCTCATCCCCTTTCCACACACACCTGTATAACCAAAGTGATAGAGCTCAATGATTTACCTTATATCTTCTTCCTTTCCAGGGCATGCAGGCTCAAATCACCAAGGCCGTTTTGTCTCAGGCTTTACTATTTGGCATCAAAGATCTATTGGAGAATTATACCGTCTTACTCCTGATATTCTTCTCCAAGTGGAAGAAGCGTGTGATATGATCATTGTCATGGAGACCCTGAAACCAATCTTTAGGTCCAAATTGAGGTCAATCTACAGCTTTGTACATTATTTATCAGTATTTATTTGTCGTATTTCTATTTATCCATGTTCAAAATAGAGAGCAATTCCGTGATGGTCATCATTCATTTTGTTTTGTACTCATTTCTCATTATATGCAGATTCACTATTATGTAACGGTGCGTGTCCGAACTATCTAGCCACAACCCAACCTGAACCCGAAGAACACACACTCGTAGAAGGGTTCATGTATTACCCCGGTGATGACATAATTTAAACACGACTTGAAAAGCTGAACAGATATCTGCAAGGAAATGGGACAACAAGACTAAACTTTCAATGACTAGATAGAAATGTAACTTTCCAGCGGGTGCTCTGAAAGAACCCGGTGAAGGTTGAAATGACCAAGAACAGCTCGAAGACCACTCACAATGTAAAACGCAAAAATATCATGGTAGTACTTTGAGACATCAAGTTTATCTACATACACGTTACTGTACTCAGACCCCGAACATATTCAAGGTCAAAGGTGGTCAGCACTTGTAATGAGCTTCAAGTACATAAATGCTACTGCTCTTTGTTGATCTTTGGTTAATTTCGTCTGCAACCACATGGACCTACAAAGATGCTCACACTGGACCTTGACAAACAAGACTCTTCATAACATTATCCAACGCATCGAGCGTTCTATTTTAAGAAAAGTCAAAGTCTCAATGACTCACAAAAGCTGTCAGGCAGAGTTAAAAAATCGAAAAGTATACAACCGAAGAAATTTGAAATATACCACAACACAATTAGGTACTGTATGCAAGATGACGAGCAACTCATGTGCAGCAGCTAACGCACGGAAAAGATTGGTAGACAAGAAGAACAAGCGAAGACTGCGGTACATAGTTTTAGGGGTAAGAGTACATGCACTCAAGGAATCAATGTTATACAAAGAAAAAAAGATGGGCAAGCACCGGACGCGCACCTTTACTGTGAACGTTTCATAGCCATCATGACGCTCTCGACGGGTGTCATGATCCGATACATGGCTAAGTGGCCCTCCACAAAGCTCTGGGCAAGGGTCGTGTCAATTTCCTGGTGTTCAAGTTCTTTTCGCTGAAGGAGGAAAACAAAGCGACGACTCGGTTGATAAACAATGACGATGAAAAAAAAAACTATCTTTAAGCTCACATACCATTGCGAATTGTACACCTCGACATAAAGCGGCAAATAGTTCCTTGAAGTCGGTATTACTCTTGTCGATCCCGCGCGAGCTCATGGATGCAAGAGCGAGTTTGCGGATGAGCTAAATAGAAAGAAGAAAGCCAATTAGATGATCAATTCCAACAAACTCAATGGAAGTTCATCTTGAAAGACAAAGCTCACCGCCTTGTTGTTCTTCAAATGAGAGGTATTCTCCACTGGGGTCGGTACCAGCTCTGGGACAGCAGGCAGCAAGCCTACCCTAATCGAACTGCTTCCATTTGTGGCTACATTGTTTGACTCAGTCAGAACAATTTTGTTTGACACTGACAGATGTCGGGCTGAAGTTTGGATTTTTGTTTGTAGCTTGACCGTAGGGGATGCAGCGGCTTGTTTGATTGGGCGGGGTTGTCTGCTGGAGGCAAAGGAGGTAGGCGAAGGGGAGGGAGACCGCTCCAACATGTAATAATTCTCGTCTTGAATAACACCGTCATGCACGTAACGAGGAATTACATCGGGTAATGTATACTTATCAGAAGCACGAGTGAATGTTGGCCGACTTTTCAACCTTTTAGCGCTAAGTGAGTCTTGTTCATCGAGGCAACGCTTTTCGGGAACTTTTTCTGTCGGAATCAGCATCATTGAATCGTCGTGTCCAGCCATAAGCGAGGTATTATGCCTAAACCTAGAAATGGGCTCTACTCTTCGACCAGGCGTATTGGTTGGTCGTCTTGTTAGTTTGATAGAGCTACGTGTGAAGACCATTTTGGGGTTGTTTACAACAACGGCCGACTTAAATGGGTTTCGATTGGGGTGATTTGACGGGTTCGGGGGAGGCACCTCTTGAGGTCGTGACTTGAATTGAGAAAGGGACCGAGATGGGGCAACCTCTTCAAATGTGACTCGTGGACCGGCTGAACACTTCAATTTTTCAGTGAAGCTCGTGGTAGCTACATGTTGGTTCAATCAAGAAAGATAGTTTTAGGAAGGCGTGTCTGATACTATGAGGATAAACCATGCCAACTCACACCGGGGCATGGGATCATCAGGTCGGGGCACGCGAGGAGGAGGTGCAAGTTTGCGTTGACCAATGACGAGTTGAAGCGGAATCGGTCGAGTAGTGTTCTGGGATGCTGAGGCATCTGGTACTGCGTGGCCATATAGCAGGAGCTGGGAAGGCTGCTTATCTGGACGAACAAGCCCATAAATCATGATCATCTATGGACTTCTCGTAAGCGAGAAGTGGTTTGAGAGACACAACTTACCATCTAAGGTTTGATCGAGAATGAGCAGGAGGGCATCGCGAGTCCAACCGGCTCGAGTCAGGTCTTTGGTACACAGATGTGACATCATCCAATCGCGCGTGTGGCTGCAACGTGGATCGATGTAGAGCCTGACATCCGGATCGCATTCCACCTCAGAAAAAGGGATATCCTTCACCAGATCAGTCCCGGATGCGGGATCTTTTCCCTTCAGTAGACTTGCAAGCCTTGCGCTTCGTCCGCCCTTCTTCGTTTGCTCCTTCGAAAGGACCTTCTGGTCATGATCTTCATCAGGGAGAAGCCTGGCAAAGCCTTGTGCTTGAAGATCGCGTCCGCGCAACATTTCGAGCTCTAGACACGTCGCACTCAGCCGGTGAGGGGGCTGATTCGCGTCAAACGGATCCTCCCGCGCTGTTCTCTTCTTGCTGACATCGATGGAGTGCGCGACTATGGCTAGACCTGCGATTCGGGTACGCTCGTGGATCAGCCGGCTGACAAGCGGGGGGGGGAACGTTAAATGGCTTGCCGTTCAGTGTTTCTCCAGTGTGCGTGACAATGGTGCCTCTCCAAAGAAGACGCGTGTTGGAACTAGACGGGACATCGGTTGTGGCGAAGGGCGAGAGAGACGCCATTGGAGGTAAAAATGGGTCTGAGCAGACTGGATGAGCCGGCGCTCGAAGCTTTTCTCTTGCCAAGTGTGATGCGACCGGTGAGGTGGGTGGGATGTCGGTTGGGTATCTCTGAGATTGACTCGCTCTCGCTGGAGGTTGACACTCGAACTGGTGGGAAGGAAGTGGTTCGTGTCGGATATTGCCCGAGCGCGCAACGGAAGTTGAAGTACCGTGCGTGGGTCCGTGACAGTCGAAACGGCTGACTGGCTGTGCCGGGCCACCATGGTGCCTTTCACATACTATGACTGACATTACACATAGCTTTCCAGGGTCAGGGTCGGGACATCCAGCTCAAGGTGACCCGTTTGTAGTTCGAATACTGGACAAAGTTGAAAAAATAAAGAACGCTGATTCATTTAGGCCGGCCGTAATTAAAATAGAACTTGGTTCATCAATCAGTGATGTCACATACCGTCAACTTGCTGGGGTCAACATCCAAATCAATGGACTTCATTCAACCGTCTTCATCTAACCAGGGCGCACATCTCCTTTCATCACAAATTGGGTCAAACAAATTAAAAAGCCGTCTACGACAAGCAAACCGTTTACTTAAAAAGCAGGGGCTGAGTGAAAAGCTTAAGAAAGCTACCGAAGCACAGATAGAGACGCTTCAGGCTGCGTTGAGGAAAAAATCTAGCAAAGAGCAAGAACGAGCAAACGCCATCAGATATCACCGGGTCAAGTTCTTTGGTGTGTTTGAAAACATCTCTATTTTAGTGTTTTTGGGCCCTCGAGCTTGACGCTAAAATTATGCGTGGCTCATTTTTTTCGAGTGAACAGATCGAAAAAAGATCAATCGCCGACTCCAACAAGTCATTCGGCAGCTTCAAGACATTGCTGAATCGGGCGAGGACAACACAAAAGATGCTCGTAAGCAAAAAAAGCGCCTGGATCGCGAACTTCAACAGCTTCGAATAGATCTACACTATGTCAACGTGAGTGCTGATTGATTTTTCGAATGGTTCTCTGGAAGGTGCATGTGGCTGACATTTATCCTACAACAGGCCTACCCTAAACACCTTAAATACGTTTCGCTCTATCCAAATGGTACCTACGCAATTCCTCAAACATTACCTCCTCAGCTTCCGTCAGTAATCCCATCAACAAAAGAGCCGGACGCACTGCGAAATTACGTCAGGGCTTATATATCAGAAGCCATGCAAAATGGCATTCTCAACTCCCAACCGGAGCTGTTCAAAGAGCCTCAGTTAGATGAAGACGGGCCGCCAACAGATGATGAAGCCACCCTGAGACGTGCTCATCAAAAAGAAGACCTTGCCGCGGATGATTTCTTTGCTTCCTGATGACGTATCAAAGGATTTAGTAACTATATCACCCTTTCGACACCATCTCTGGGTGTGTCAACTCAATAGACTACAAATACTACCGATCTATGGCAAACACGTGCGGACACTGTATCACTTAAGCCAATAGTCACAATTCGGTAATTGCGGCTTCAATTGAATTTATCCTTTCTTTTTTTTCAGGTCCTGCGTTATCCATCAGAAAGCGCAACAGGTTAAGATTTCAGTGTATGAGGTTCCAGCACCATAGGCATTGGCGTATAAATCACCCTGGTTGTGATGAGACCTGGGCGGGATTAATGTTGTCTTCCAACAAACTGAGGGCTTCCCACAATGCCATCACTGTATTGTAAAGAGCAACATCTTACTTTTCTGAAGTAATTGTGTATACAACTCATTTGGAAGATAGCTGGGTGTGGATCCCAAGGTCCAACCTCCATACCCAGGTGTGTTATGTTGTTGGTTGGGTTACATAATTAAATGAGTTGAAAAAAGCCATACAAGAAGTCAAATGAAAGCAGATATTGAAGGCAAAAACCATGCTGAAAACTGATTTACAAAAATGTAGCTTATACCAAAGTATGAAATCAATTTTGAGAGCCAAAGCAAAGTCAGCTAAACTTGAGACAATCACTTGTCTTGAACAGGGACCACCTTTGCCAATGTTTCCACAAACTCATGTAATAACCATAAATTACAGTTTTGAATGGTTGCCAAACAAACCTAAAACACTTGGGATCTTTTTTTTTTTGAACATCATCCAAGTATGTATATATAAACCCTTACCTGTACATACATTTTCATGATCCTCTCCCTTACCCCCCCCCCCCCCCCCCCTGGTGTGGGAGGTATGAAAAAAAAAAAGACAACAAATTGATATGAGGGACTGACAGGTATGAATCCTTAATTCCCCCCCCCCCCCCCCCCCAAAAAAAATAAAAAAAAATTGCAAAAGAAACCAAAAATGAGTAATGTTAGTCAAGCAATTCACTCACTCTGATGTACGCAACACTCAAATTTCCATGTGTGACCTTAAGTCAACTAGATATGTACTAAATCTGAGATTGGTATAGAATTTCATTTTCAAGAACCACTTTATTGGTAAATATATTTTAACCTTACATAGGTCTTTGGAGTAGAAAAAGGCCTTTGAAGTTGGACTTTAATATCCTAATCAGAACCTTTCAAGTATTCATCTGATGTTAGTTTTGAATCTCACCCTCACATCTCGTTTTTTTTTTTTTTTTTTGTCCTTTTTGGTCAAAAAATAAAATAAAAATATTTGGAGCACTCTGGATGTCTCTCATTCAAACCAGCACTTTAATTTCTGACTAATTCAAAATCAATTAAAATTTGTTGTTCCTTGGTAATTGGTTGGAGGAATAACTTGTCTATCAGAGAGAGAGAGAGAGAGTAATCATTGAGTCTTCAATCTCATCAAAAAACTATATCTCAAATCCTGACACACAAGTGTGACACAAACACAAAAAATGCATCATTAAAACTGAAACCCAGAAATAAGGATTCTTTAATTTTTAGGTCAAAGTCAATTCTACTGCCAGTGATTGTACAACATCCGTACACACAAGTTACAGTGACACCTTCCCGGACCAAACCATAAATACCAGTCTTATGCAGTCTAATGCTCTGTACAACTTGTGGTCCGTTTTTGGTCCCAGGGATGCTGGACTCTTCAAAGGGATAATAAAAAAAACTTCTAACCAAGTTCCTTTGCAACACACCTACCCACACCTGTGTGTCAGGGGTTTGCACACACTAGAGGCCTGGCTGAGAACTCAGACGATTGATCACAGCTAGAAGTTGTTCCATTTGGGCAGAAAAACTATTTCTAAAAAGGTAGCGTGGAAGATTAGTAAAGGTGAGAATTTACATAATTCCATCTCCCATCATCCTCTGCTATTATTTGTCTTCAAATTATGCAACTTTTCTCATTGGTTTGTTTGTTTGGTAGAAAGATAATGTACTACTGCGACACGAGTAAGTTCAATCTAGATGAGATCTCAACTTGGTCTCGGACGAGTGTGGCAACATATGAGACCATGAGAACGTCCTGTATAATTCATGAGGGAAGCCGTGTTCAGTCAGCTTGAATCGACAAATCAACGATAATAGGATCGAAAACAGACGCACCGCAATATGAGCCTGAAAGTCATCCTCAAAGCTTGCAGCCTTGCCAGCCTGTTGCGAGCCAGCCGTAAGCCCGATAGGCAGCGAGCCGATGGTGTCAAGTAAGAACTTTCCGAGCTGATTATTGCCCTTGATCTCGCCCCTGTTCACACGCGCCACATACTCGTAGACTTGATCGAGCATTTCCTTGAGCTGGGTGAGCAGATGGTGGAGGTGGTTCATGGGTAGATCGGCTTTGAGCGGTTCCTTGAGTCTATTGATTAGCTGGGTCTGTTGCTGCTTAAGATCGGCCTCTAATTGAGTAGCTTCGGCTGACGAACTTCGCATCGGCTTCGAAAGGAGCTCGAGGGCGGTGCGCTCGGGGGTGGGGATGGAGAGCGAGCTAGGAACGGGTTTGAACATGAGGTTTAAGGTCTGAAGGGTTGAAAGACCGATGGGTGAAGAGATGAACGTCTTGAAGTTAAGAGTTGCCGGGTCCAACGTCAAATGAATCGCAGGGAGCGGGACAGATTCTGAGTTGTAAAAGTCTTGAATGAGGGATGAGAATGAGTTGAGAACAGGCGAGGTTGCATACCTATGAAAAAGGGGTAGGAATCAGTATGGGTTCTAACTAATGTAATAATATCTGAGAGGAGCAGGAAAAAGAAAAGATTTCTGACCATCCAACAACGACTTCCTTGGGACTGACGCGATGGTGCAACTCCAGCAGGGATCGGTGGTGGTCAGAGTCCACGGCCACGTCGCGGCCATTGGCAGCATATGGTACACCAAAGCTGCTCCTGACCTAGAGCGAGACAATATCAGAGTGTGTTGATACAGGTAGAAGGGAGGCAATGAACACCAACCTCTACTTCACCCGTCTCGATGTTTCGCAGCCCTAACAGCGTTCCAAAGACCCTGTCCTGATGCTCTGGCCGGCGAAGATGGTGGTCGAGGATGGCGGCTAGCGGTAAGGGTTGAATGGTAACATTGGTAAGCGAGGCTGAGCCTGAGTGGAGGCGTGGGAGGGAGAGTGGTTGAGGGACAGAGAGAAGCATTGGAAAGATGTCCGTCTGTCGTTTGGTGGTGGCACGGTAGAATCGAGAGCCCTGAAAAATTATGTGTGGTATGTTCGCTTTGAGCCTTTCACCCACAAGCCAATCCAACTTACAGAACAGTATGGTCTGTAGCAGGCTTTCACAAGTTACACATACAGTCTGTAGCAAGCAATGTCTTTCTGTAGCCTCGGTCCTGTAATAGCAGCAGCAGAGCTGTAAAGAAGACCGGCAGCCCTGTAAATTATTTTCAGCAGCCTCCACTTCAACTTGAACTTTTCTTTCAGAGCATACCTCCTCCACTACACATCATGGCCGACTCACCTTTTCTAGCGTCCGCTAACACCAACACAACCACTCAGGGTTCTATCTGGGCCGTTCTTGTTCAGCCCTCGTTCCCAGATCTCGTCTTCGAGGCCGCAGCACTCCTTACCAAGACGACCTCTGCCCAACAAGCAAGCGCTGGCCAGGGCGGGGCCAAGGTGGTATATCAGCCAAGTGAATTCGCGCTTCAGATTAAGGAAACTGCGCAGGCCCTGGTGGGAAAGAGTCCTGCAGTTGAACGAGACGAAGCCGGAGAGGATGCCGAGAATGAGGGTAACAATGAGCACGACGATCTGAAGGAACATGACACGGAGGAGACTCGAGAACAGAAACAGAAGATTGTCCTGGAAGTTTGGACCAAAGCTCAACCGGGTTGCTTTGCCAAGAGTGATGATCGTGGTAAGAGATTCTGTATCTATTCCTTAGTTTGCGTTTCTCCAAATCATGGGTTTTTGTCACTGATCCAATGTCGTCTCCTCTTATCATTTCACCGGAACACTTACATTAGAGCTCGAGGCGACCGCCAATTTGCTCATCACCCTTCTCCTCTCATTCTTCGCCCCTACACACGAAAAATTTACCTCAATGGTTCAGCAGCTCTTGGAGGCTGTCGCCACGGCCGATGGAAAGACTACTTCTTATGGTAGATTTACCGCGTAGGTCTAATGATTCATTCCTTCAACTATGTAAATGCGTGATCTGATTTATGTTCTATCTCTGGTGCGTGTTGCAGTCTCTTTACTCTTTTCAACGCTTTGCCAGCGCCAACAGCCAACTCAGAAAACGAGACACCATTTCAACTGGTTGTGCTATCGAAATTAACAGACATGGGCTCTACTCATCCGGAAGACCTCAACCTCCTCCTGCCGTCCTTGCTTCGGGTGCCTTCGTACCTGACCCAGTGGGGACTCGTCAGTTCACCCAACGGTGTCAAGCTTCTGGCGAAAGTGATCCGAGTTCTTCAACAAGGCGGCAAACACACCGACGCGTTTAACTTGGCTATCGCTTACCTTTCTTCACCGGCTCTTGCCAAAACAGACGCTTCAGGTGAGCTGGAGGGAGTGGTTGAACAAGCTATCAACTTGGCCCTCACTCTACCCGATTGCTATGATTGGGACGTCCTGGACAACATCCGTCCAATCGCTCACTATGTCCAATCCACAACTATCGGCAAGCAGCGCTACCAGACTCTCTTTGGTCTCTTGAAATCCCCGACAACTAAATATCAACAGATAGAGGACGAACTAAAGTCGAACACCCACCTCGCCCCGCTCATCTCCGATCAGATGCGAAGCCGGATCGAACGGAAAGCCAGACTGCTCACCCTCACCGAACTTTGCGCGGGTCGAGTAGGAGGTGAGGTGACGTATGCGGAGGTGCAAACCACCTTGGGCCTCGAGACTCCTACGGAGGAGGACGATGGGATGGAGGTTGAGGAATGGGTTATTAACGGTTAGCTCCTTGGTCTTCTCGCTTAACCCCCACGTGAGGATTTATGTTTTGTGCGTGAGCTGAGCGGATATGGACGTTTCAGCTGTCAAGGCCAAATTGATCTCAGCCCGGCTTCACCAGCCGAGTCAAGTGATCTATGTCACCAAATCCACCTCCCGATCTTTCGGTCTTAACCATTGGCAGATGCTTCAGTCCAAGCTCAAGACTTGGGGTGGTTCAATCGATCATCTGATTGGGATCGTCGGCCAGAGCTTATCTTCTATGAAAGTTAGTGGTTCCACTGAGGCTAACACGAGCGGGTCGTCTGGGAACATGCTCACGGCTAGTGCTTAGAGGATTTGGCATCTTCTTCGCATGTACTGCCTACTCCAAAAATATTTCCTATTTGGGCTTTCTGGAGCGTTATGTTTACCAAAGAAACAAGGAAACAAAGAGGAAATACTTCCTCCAGATAATTTTTTATGGATACAATTGAATGTGATTACACCTTACATGAACATGTGCGCGTGACCTAAATAAAGATAGCTCTCCTTGAGTTGACAAAAATGAGCACGGATTGATACATTTGCCTGTCTCCCTCTGAAATTTCATATGATCTTGCAACCCTTCTTTTTATGAGGGTTGAGGCAGTCATGATCAGCCAAACTCAACTTTTTCTCACTGCTGCACTTCTGCTTCTGTCCACGCATTCCGAAGCTACTTTGGTATTGAGCAAACATTGAGCATCGGGATACATTGAGTTCACCCAGGCTTGGATAAGCTTGGATAGAATCAATGTGAGAAAATTGTAATCAGATGGGAAGAAATCACCCATGCTTTTGCATAGTTTAGCAACAACAGTGCAAAGCAGACCAGTGGCTTTCTTACAGGGATTTGAGAAATAATCCTAAGGGTTGCAAAAGTTCTTTATGACATGAGCGTGGCATTGTCACGAGTTTGCAAGTATGTGTGAAGGAAGGTGTTCATGTTGTTTGAGTCTCAAGTTGTTTATGCCCACGAGTGACCCTGAGAAAGCCTGATGGGGTCTGGGACCCTGATTAGGTAGAAAATCAATAAATACCCGACGATGCTGTCGAAAATGGTTTCCTGTCTCTCATCAGGAGTCTGAGACTGCCCAGCACCGCCACCGCCCCCGTCCCCGCCCCCGCCCCCGCCCCCGCCCTAGCTTTCGTCTAAACGGTCCCTATCAATTTGACACCATCCACACACCAAAACAGGACCCACCAAGAGTTCATCCATCCTCATCAATCCAACATCCACCAAATGGCTAACTATCCTTACGGAGGGCAATGGCCCCCACCGTCCGGTCCGCCACCACCTCCTCAGTGGGGCCCTCCTCCATCTCATGGCAATCATTGGGCTCCCCCACCAGGCCCACCGCCACCTCAATGGGGATCACCGACCAGTCAGTCCTGGTTTTCAAAATCGTCGTCTCTTCTGAAAATTCCCGCCACTCAATCGACGCCTGCTTACTCTTTCTTGCAAATTTGATAATCAATATAGGCCCGGCAGTTCGGTATGTTTGCGTTGACAACTTTTTCAAAACGAGCTTATAAACGTTCTCTTTCTACCTCTTTGGTCTCCTGAACAGGTCTGGATGGGCTCCTCCTACGGGTCCCCCGCCTTTTACCAATGATCATGCTCATCCTTACCCTGGAGGAAATGGTGCGTTCCTTTTTTTTTAGTACTCCACCTTCCAAATTCATAACCCGAGTTTACCCGATTCAATCATTTCTTTCTGATCACGAATTTTAGGACCCGGTAATCCTCCACATAACTATCAACAAGCATATAACCATGGGCCACCTGGAGCTCATTATCAGCCACCACCACCCCAAGCTGGTCAACCTTACTTTCAAGTTGAGTAAACTACCTTTTTACCAGACTATGATATTCCAAAAAAAAAAAGAAAGAAAGAAAACACAAAAAAAAGCGACACTGGTGTTGATAGTTTAGCGCATATCTTAGTATTCGAATTGTTCAGGTCGTCGAAAGGCGCTCTGCATTGGTATCAATTAGTAAGTATTCCTCAAGCTCTCTCTCCTTTGAGATTGTTCCACGCGCTTTGACTACCCTAGGATGGAATCTTTCATAGTACCGGAACTTCTGCAGCGCTACGTGGATGCCATAATGACGCTCTCAACATGCAAAGGTTCTTGATGGGTATGCGTTTTTCGTTTCTCATTATCATTGTTTTATCTCTTATGACCGACTTGGATCCGGCCTATCAACTTACCATAGGAATTCCATTTAGAACGTTATAATTACAAGGCAGAGGATATGGTCGTGTTACTAGATGCGCCAGGCGCGAATGTGAAACAAATACCTACTCGTGCCAACATGATCGCTGCTATGCATTGGCTAGTTTCTAATGCCCAACCAAACGATTCACTCTTTTGTAAGTCATCAATATCTTGTGTAGAGTTCATCTCTTGACTCACATCGCTGATTGCGTTATCAATTTTTTTTATTCAGTCCACTATAGTGGTCATGGTGGTCAAGTGAGTCACCACTTCTTAATTAGAAGTGCAATATGATGGTTGAATTCTACCCAATTTATATCAGACAGAAGATTTAGATGGTGATGAAGATGACGGATTTGACGAAGTCATCTATCCCCTCGATCACAAACAAGCCGGACACATTGTAGATGACGAAATGTTCTTTATTATGGTGGCACCTTTACCACCTGGATGTCGGTTGACAGCGATCTTTGATGCAAGTTTTACTTACCATAATCCTATCCTCACTGTTACTTATTTTATTCGCTATTTATTGTCATATCTTCGGGCGTACGTAGTCTTGTCACTCAGGCACTGCCTTGGATTTGCCATGTACGTTCATTTTTTATATTGATCTTGTAGTTTTCACAGAGTAAACTGATCTTGTCATGAAAATGGTATCAGATGTGTACTCGACTGAAGGAAAGATCAAGGAACCTAACTTATTGGCCGAGTAAGACCTTGTCCTCTGCTCTTCATCATATTTGCCGCCTCACTGACACATGATTTTTTTTTCTTTTTTTCAAAAGCGCCGGCCAAGGAGCACTTCAAGCCGGACTATCTTACATGCGAGGAGATCTTGGAGGTATGGCAAAAGGTTTGATGGGCTTGGGAAAGAAGGTGATGAGCGGCAATAAGGCCGAGAAAGTGGCGCGAGCAACCCGAACTAGTCCGGCGGATGCGATCCAATGGAGTGGTTGTAAGGACTCTCAAACGAGTGCGGATGCGGTTGAAGCAGGCTCAGCGACGGGGTTTGTTACAGTTTTCAGTCTATAATGAAATGACTTAAAGCTCTACCCCTATGGATATTTGAAACTTATGATTGGGTCATATTTATATATTTCAATCACCAGTGCTATGTCGTATGCGTTCATCACTGCACTCACTCAAAACCCTCAACAAACCTACCAGCAGCTACTGGTCTCCATTCGCCAAATCTTACGGGACAAATACTCTCAGAAACCTCAACTCTCAGCTTCCCATGTGAGTTGGAATTTTCAACAAAGCTTACGCTTCGCACCTTGATTCTGACCGATCGTCCACCTCTATTTTTTCCTGACTCCCAGCCGATCGACACCAATCTCATGTTTGTGATGTAAAAACAACACCTTTCAAACGTTCTCGCTTCCGTTGCCGATGCAAGTATTGTAACCATCTACTTTGAAGCGAACCTTGCCCAGAGGTATATAAATATATACATGATCTTTTCCTTCTTTTTTTAAATCGTCTTTTCCCTGTTTTTTAGTCTTTGTTGTGTCATTTTTCTGTTTGATCTTGAACTTTCTCTCGAAGCAATCGAAACGAATTTCACCTCGCTTGTATACGTCTATCTCTCTTTGCATGGGCGTTAGTCTAGTTCTATGTCAATCATCATATTCTTTGTGGTATCGAGGGTAATTTAGTTACTGTTACATAAAGTACCATGATTGTAAGTCTTCACTCAATTTCCCCTTGGCCGTGAGTCCTGTATCACTGTTAATAACACAGTGGAATCAACCCAGATCCAAGGGGAGACCGGTACAAAGGGGCTCCTTTGTACTGCCTTACTCTCCTGACGGGGCGTCGCCGCCACAGACACTGTGGTCATATCACCTTTATGACATGCAATTGCAATCGGTCTTTCGGGCGGCCAGAGACTACATCCCTCGACGCGACCACTGCAAGACGGGCTTTGCCTTAAAAGGTCTTCCTCTGCCCCCGTGGTGTTCCGGTCTGAGGGGAGTACCTGACAATGGGGCCAGCGGTGGAAATATGTGGAAACGCCCATGTGGACATTCGTGGAAATCGGTGGACACCAACCACTAGCACATCTTCAGCCTCATCAAGAACATATAGACCCGTATGGTCGGCGAGGCAGAGAGAGCACTTGCGGCCGACTCCGGAGACTGCCTCCCTCAAGCCGTCCAGCCGGACAGCATTTCTCGAGGACCGCGCCGATCCGTGTCATCACATCGACCACAACTCCAATCAACCAGCCGTGGCCGTGTTCCCATGCATCATTAACAGGGGAAATGTGATGCTTGTGACCTGACTCAATACGGCCTTGACCAATCAACCATACCTAGAAGGAGATATTCAGACTGTTCTCTCTGACAAAAATTCCCTCGAACTGATCCGTTCTTTTATGCTCATACACTATTTACGTTTTCTCTCTCTCTCTCTCTCTCTCTCTCTCTTTCTCCTAACAAAAAACAATGTGTTTTGCTTATCTTTACTTACTCATCTCTCAATCTTATTCAATTAAAATTATTAAATGTGATAAAACTCCTAAAAATCAATCTAATCAATCTCAAGTTGGTAAACATAAACTGAATTTTCTTAAAAAAAGTTGCCTCCAAAAGTAATGTTTTTTTTTTTTTTTTTTTTTAAAAAAAAAAAAAAAAAAAAAAAAAACAAATACTCATCTATCATCTTGTCCTGTTCACAAGGTGGTTGGTAGTAATTTTTTTGATTTGATTTTTTTTTGGGGGGGGGGGGGGGGGGGTAAATGATCTTTTAGTCTTGTTTTCTGAACAAGACTTCAATTTGATGTATTTACCTCATGAGAATCATTCCCTTTCCTTTTTTTTTTTCAAGTTGTTAAGATGGTATATATATATATACAAGCTTGATATATTTGTTTAATAATTAATTGATATCTGAGAGTGATGTTTTTTATTGAATACGAAAGTGAAATTCCTCCTCATATTTTATGCCTTTTTTTTTTTTTTTCCTTTTTTCCAATTATCTATATATATATTTCTCCATCAATCCTAAGTTCTTCTGCAATTTTTTTTAAAAATATTATTACATTTCGATTCCCCGGAAGAGGGAATTTTTTCTTGCTCTTCACTCTCTCTGATTGGATTTTTTTTTCATATTATGTGGTGAGAGCTAGCAGTAAGAAAAGGTTGAGTTGTAATTTGGGGCTTGTTTATTTATTTGATTCAATCAAGCTTAATAGAATTCTTAGATTTGAACCTACAAAGTAGATAAATGACAAAGGTGGGTGGTGAATGAAGGAAAAGTGAGGTGAGAGTAGTATGGGATATGAAAAGTATACTTCAAGTTGGATATGGAAGGGGCAGGAGGGGCTAAATGAATTTTTGGACTCACAGAACCAAACAGGCTCACAGAATCTCAGCAAAAAGAGCCAGATTCCAGTCCAATCCCAAGGTGGTCCAAGGATGGAGAAAGTCGTTATGAAGGACATATGGCACCCCCGCATGAAGAATTTTATGCAGGGGGTTTCCATCAATTTCCACATAGTGGCAGTTCGACCCTTTTCCACACTTGGCGCCCTTGTTCTGAGGTATCTCGAAGCAATGCAATATGCCTATAAAGTGATCGAAGCAGTACCCAGTACTGTACCGGGGAATTCGATCGGAAGACAAGGTCAAGAACTCAACCGATCACCAACTGAGCAGGGTCAGCAGGTCAACTCACGACATTCAACTGTTCACCTCACAAAGACTCTCACACAACTCACGGTATCGTAGCACACCGATCCCTATCAGCACGTACGAATAAATGGATCAAGTACAGCGCTTGCAGAAGCTGCATGATTTGGAAAGAGCAATTGAGACCAAAAGACGTCACGGGATGACCAAGTCAGCTTACCTTTTGTTCAGCTTTCTGCTCGACTTATCTCCCATTGACAATTGATCCCATTGTTCGGAATCTGAATCAAAGGGATCGTGCCCGAAGAATCACGGCGTCACACATCAAAGCACTTCATGAGGTGCGTTTGAACATGATTAAATCCTTCCGTTTCGCTACCATCTCGATCCTTCTTATCCTGATGGAAATGACTTTGAAGTACAATGCTTGCAAGGTTAGTCTCCCGCCAGACCGTTTTCCAAAAAAAATTAAAAATTAAAAATTAAAAACATCGACCCTGAGATACCGGCACAATTCACACTATCATGGTTCACGTAACGCGCGCTTGTATGCGTTATATCTGACTCTAACCTGGACCACAACTCTTTCCCACAATAAGGATTATACTCAAAAACTTCTAGGAATGGTAAATAAGTCTGATCTAACTTTAAAAATCCGGTACTCTTCATCTTACTTGATCATCTTCATTGAGCGCATTGTAATCGGCCTTGTTTGTAGATTGGATCAATCGAAGGTACAACGCTCAAAGAAACTTATGAGAGATTTGATTTATCACCCGAAACTTAGAAAACACAATCGGTAATCAAGGGAAGCGTTTCTCAAAAGTGAAGAGGGACTTTATGTTCGAATACAAGATTAAATTTTTCGCTATGTTATGTACTTAAATGTTGTTTGTTCGTGGTCTTACATTGTACACATATGATTATCAGAGCATCCCCAACCGACGCTGTAAACCTACAGCATACAAAACTGACTTTATAGCATTATTTAACACTTATAGCGTGAGTTACAGCGTGGCTTCTACACCTGTTCGCTATAAATGCAGCCAACCTGTAATATGATGCATAGAAGAATGTCAAGGTGTGGGATTTTTGGGCGACAGAGGAGTCGAACAAAACCGAGAAGAGGGCATGGGATGGAAGAGGTCTGGAGGGTTATTAGGCTCTCGGAGATACAGTAACTGCAAGACGATATAGCGAAAATCATAGACTTTTAGCTTCACTTATAAGCGTCAGTTGGGAAGCTGATTTTTGGCGGGCTAAGCTATACAAAGTAAGTATGGCTCACGCTGTTTAATTTTATAGCGTCAGCTGGAGATGTTCTTATCAATCTGGTTAAGGGATCTTCATTCATTTCTTGGCGCCCGGATTTTTTTTTGATATATATATGTATATATATTTTTCGCGAATTAAAAATGTTTTTATCAACTTGAATGAGTTGGAAAGGAAAGAACCCTTGGCGGGAGGTCTCTTTCCTATTCACTTTTCTTTGTTTTCTTTTTTTTTCTTTTTTTCAAAAAGTGACCTTCCCTTATGCCATCAAAGTCTTTGGCGTCTGCATACTTCACTTAAATATCCACAAACCGCTACTGCTGTAACTTGATCCACATAACTTGATTTGCGAAAACAATGGCCCTCAAATCGTGAGTATGTCTCACTGTCTGGTATCTGTCACAGGGAACTTCTGAGCTGACCAAGAGCACCGAAAGTTGGACCAACCAAGCTCATTGATTCCATTCACAGCGCTACCGTACAACAAATGTGAAGCAAGGGTTGCATTCCACAACAGGTCTACGTACATCACAGCGCGAAGACAGCCGCAATGTTCTTTGTGCACCAGGATAGCTTTTGCCAAGGTATTCAGGTAGTGAACCCATCCAACCACAGAGGTATTAGGTAATAACTTACTCAACTCGCTACAGTAAAGTAAAATTGAAGATATGTGGAAACGCAAACAGGGATTATTTGGACATCTGTTACGTATTTCCTACAGGAATCCATCAAAGCCGTAAAACGAAAGTAGCCTCCTAGAATTCCAGCTCAACGACGTCGTCTGACTTCGTTTGGGTTTTTACCAAATCCGATCACTGGTAAGCCGTCCTTTCCATACTGAACTCCCTTCGCCACCGCTTGTCGTCCGCCGGTCTTGCGACCACGTTCACCCATCAACATAGGTGCTTCCCAATCAGGATCGTCCCATCCAGCAGCGCCACCGAAGACGAAGGCATCACTCTTGCCCGCTCGCTCTTGTTGAGCCTTTGCCAACTTTCGTTCTTCTTTCGCCTTCTGTATCCCGAGTGACTTCAACCCGCGCTGGTATTCCTTTTGGTCTTCTCTTAAAATCAGTGACGCTCCGTTCACCACATTTGCCTTCGCCTTCGCGCCCTTTTCGAAGGACGCGCTGCCCGGCTTCGCCGAAGGAATTGCGTAAATTGTACCTCGGTTGCGGTATTGGAAGTTAGACTTTAAGTGAAGGATATAGCCAGAAGGTGTAGAAGGCGTGTAAGTGATCGAGACTCGAGTCAAAGTTGCTCCTCCGCACGTAGGACAAAACTTTCGGATTGGATCTTTACAAAGTCTGGAGTAAGGAAGAAAAATGTTACTTGTGCCCTCGACGGCTGGAAAGAAAATTGGTATGCTGACTTAAAACAGCCATAGCAACGCAAAACCCATGTCTTGACGTCTCTGATCCGCTTGCCACCGATGCCAAAAACATTAAGGCCAATCTGAAGCGCGACGTTCTGCATCGCGTAATCACCGGTCAACAAAGCTGCTTTCATGGTGGGTGTGGCGGACGAGGGGCCTCCACCTGCGTTGGATCCATCAACTTTATGTTTCGGAACAGCCTCAGTGTCTTCAGTGGGCTGAGACGTAATGTGATCAGGATCGGCGTCACTGGGCGTAGTTGGCTTGGGCGTAAGCGAAGGGAAAAACCCCATGTCTTTTGCTTTGTGGAGATGGACATTTTCAGGGGTAATCCATGTTGGATCGGACTCGGAGGCAACGGATGACGAATCTGAACAATCTTCTTCGTCGTTTTCGTGGATTGCATCAGGTGTGGACTTGATTGGCACTTGAGTCCAATCGGCGTCGGTGGACTCATCGGTTGGTGCTATTGTGGGCGCTTCATTGAGGGTGTCCTCATGATCGTCGACATCGTCATCTGATCGCTGGTCATCCAAGATGGCAGAGGCGGTAGTCAACTCCCTGAGAGTCAGATCCTTGGTGCTTTGGGATAGCTGATCAAGATCTCCAGGTAATTCAGGCTGATGCGTAGTTTCGTTGACAATTGGGTCTGCTGTGCTCTTGGCCTGCTTGCGTAAGAGTCGGGCTTGAGCCTTCTCCGGATCTTTGCCCATCCTTTTTCCGCCTACTTTGTCCCTTAGTCGCCAGGTACCATTCGCTTCGACCTCGATATCATATGCGAGTGCTAGGACTCGAATATCTGTGGTCGATAGAACGGCAAGATCCCCAGTCTGGCGTGCAAATTCTTTGACTGGCTTCCCCAAACGGATGAGGAGACTTTGTATCAGCCCTAGTGAATTACGAGAGATATGTTGCCTGTTTTTTTTTTGAAAGAGGGGGGGGGGGAGAAAGGCAGGTAAATACCCTTTGAGATGCCCGCGACGGATGGCTCTCTGACTTGCAAACCCTGCCATTGATGGGATTCGACATTCGATCCACCCGGGTTGTTGGCTAAGGTTGAATCCAAAGTATTCCATTCACGCTGTAGGCGTTCTCGTTGGCCTTTTCCCCGAACTTCTTCAATTACATCGGGTGTGGTGATGAACTTGTTCGAAAAGACTAGTAAAGAGGACAAGGTAGACGTAAGGAGCGGGGCGGTGTCGAGCACCAGTGTCTGGGTACGGTCTTGGCTCGGCATTTTGACTATTGTGGAGTGAGTGCGCTGGACTTGAAGAGGGGCCAGTGACGTGCGATGAGAAGCAGGGGTTCGTAAAAGTTGTGTTCAAGAGGATTGTGCCAAGACAGCGTCCAAAGTGCACGAACCAAAATTCAAAGACACCACCTTGAATTTTTTTTAGCTTCAGTGGCTGATGCACTCCAACTCGATGTATGTACCGATAATTCACAAGGTCTCGGGCGGGGTCGTCGGGGCCCGGTCCCTGCTCTCCTGCGGTGCCAGCAAGCAAGGTGTTTCTGACCAAGAAACCTAGCGGGAGTAATTGCCCAAGCCCTAAGGTGATGAGTCTTTCCTCGGGCATGGGACATCGAGGCCCACCGGTTGTACCGGATAGTCCCAGACCTAATCGCGAACAAATCCAAGACACCTCATCCACCACCACTCACCGCCGACACATCCCGCCAGTCCCCAACTCTCATTGACAAGATGGCCACCACGACGACCGCTGCCGAGCAAACCGAGAAGGCTTTCCAAAAGCAACCTATCTTCCAGAACTCGAAGATCAAGTCAACCAGCAAGAAGACCGCTGGTAAAGACCGACGGTGGTACAAGAACGTTGGCCTGGGATTCAAGGTCAGCCCTACTGCGTCCTTCGTCTTCCGTCCAATCGATACACTTCTCCGTGCCACCTTCTCGGTCACAAACCCAATTTTTATACATCAAATTCTGCCATCGCTCGAACAACATTTCCTACCTCGAAAGCATAATGACCCAATCAACCCCCGAATGACTTGCGATGTTTAGTACCGCGACCCATTACCTTGCTAACTGGCACGGTATTTGTGTTTGTTAATTGAAATTAGACCCCGGCTGAGGCGATAAATGGAACCTACATTGACAAGAAATGTCCTTTCACCGGTGAGGTTTCGATCCGTGGGCGTATCTTGACCGGCCGAGTTGTGTCGACAAAGATGACACGAACAATCATTATCCGACGGGAGTACCTCCACTTTGTACCCAAGTACTCAAGATACGAGAAGAGGTCAGTTGGCTCTAGGTTGTTCATGGGCTTTCGGCTGAAGCTCGTGCTTACCACGATATTTTTTCTTATTTTTTTTTTTTTTCTTTTTCAAAGGCATCAAAACATGGCTGTTCACTGCTCCCCTGCCTTCCGTGTCGAGATTGGAGACCAGGTCACCGTTGGTCAATGCCGGCCGCTTTCTAAGGTTTGTCTCTTTAAACTACCACGCTTTCTCGTTTGCACTCATTGTCTCCCGCTTGCCCTGCCGCTCTATCATGCACAGACTGTTCGATTCAATGTCCTCCGCGTCCAAAAGTCGAAGTCTTCAGCTCTGGCTAAGCAATTCGGTAAATTCTAAACAATCGGGGTCATCCTCATTCCTTTATCGTCAGCTTGTAATGTCATCAGATTGTGCACCATGGGACTGGGCCAAAATATATGCCATATGAGACAATTTTCTTCATGTTACCCATTTTGCATGAGTCTTCTTGTCCCACTCATTGTGGTAGTATGCGCTCATTCGTCAAGCCCGTCCTCTAAGGGTGCGTTCAAGAAGTGGCTTCTCGTGTTTGCCTCAATACCCAGTTCTCCGTTGAAGTGGGACGCTAGCGCTATGGTGATGCATGAGGATCTCAGAAAGCCTGTGAGCAGTATCAAGCTGCTACTAAATAGGATGGTGGTATGCGCGCATGTGCCGATACTCAAATCCTTGTGCTGTCTATGCAACCTTGTCTACGTAACATTGGTCGCACCCAAACTGCCGACAGGGAGTACAGCAAGACACCACCTCCTAGATATTAAAAGGAGCTCAACCTCCCGGTGCGTTTACCCACAGGCCTTTGTGACCTTTTGCAGCGTTTGAGTTTTGAGTGCGATATCCGATTGTACACCAACTTGCCATACTCCAAGTCCAGGTCTATTTCTTTCAACGCTTGTGCTCTGTGACTCTTAGACTATGTGTTATTCAGCTGGTTTGACCAGATCTGTCTTACTTCTTCAAACCTTTGAGCTTTGAATGCAATCTCCAAAACCAGTGCATACTAAAGGACACATCACAGTTCTCTACTGGGTTTTATTTGGATATAAGGATCCAAAGTTTTCATTTTTTGAGTTTCAGGTTCTTGTTCAGAGATCCAATAAGCTCTCTGGGGATAGGTGAATCTATCATTCAAAAAGGGTGAAGCTAAATCTTGAATGTGTTTTTTTTCTTTCATCTTCACATTACTTGATAAAGCTTAGGTGTCATATCAACTTTGATTCACAAGAATCAACTCCTCTGTAAATGCTGACCATTTTGTAAATCTCAGGTTTACCTTACAATGAAAAGAAAAAAACAAGCCAAGGGACCAATAACAATAAGCAGTCATAAAACTAAAGGAAATATATATATATATATATATATATATATTACAAGAGGATGTGTAGAATCCATATGCATCGTGTTCCTTAAGTATTCAATGATTTTGTTTTGGGTAAGGGACCGGATCCTCAAGACAATATGTTTTCTGAAACCATCGTGACTAGAAATTTCTTGGGAGGAAGTGGAAATAAGCTGTGAGGACTCATTGTACCTCAGGAGGGAAAACAAAGGGGGGCTTGTTGGTAAACTTTGATCAAGCCAAAATGATGACAATCCAAATTCTGTTTTTTTTGTTCTTGATTATGGGTTATATATAGTCAAGCTGGTCTTCCTCACACCACGTGCAAAATGGTGTCGCAAAACCTGTTGCGAAAAGCCGTCGCACTCATTGTCGCAGGTGTGACGGTGTCTCTCCATTTTATCTCACCGTCGCACTAAACCTTTGCGACATCGCCTTTGGTGTCGCAAACTTTTGCTTCCAAGCTTCAATAAAAAACAAACACCAATGCGTTTCGAACCTGCACTGGAAGTTTCAAACTCCCATATCCTAGATTTCAAGCCCAGTAGCAGGATGTCACCATAACCACACGGACAAGGTGTCACTACAACGAAAACGTTGACGTTGATAAGGTCAGCGTCACCCTGACGTTTACACGTCCTGTGACTGTACATAGGTGTACGTCAAGGGCAAGGTCAGCGTACACGTCAGCCACTTTGGTTTCTGATCCAATCCAAAATTTGTACTCTTTATATGTACCCATCCTCCCTGAATCACAATGTCTTCTATCCCAAAGTCAAATGCAATTTCCCCCGAAATCCAAGCCGTGATCTCTGCAGCTTTGGCTGCTCAAGCCCAAGTATACGAGGGAACGATCGCTCGACTCGAAAGGCGCTTTGACAACATGTCTATCCCTGCCACCACACCATCCAAGCCATCCGCTGTGCGATTCGAATCTCCTCCACAAGCCACCAATGCAAGGACTCGTTTTTGCTCCCGAGCTGGGTCTGAACCTGCTCCCAGCCGCCTGAACATCAAGTCACACACACCAGCTTCCCCTGCTACCCCAAAAGGCTCTGGAAGCTCTTCCAAACCCTCGACACCCTCTCACAAAGCTCCATTGACTGGTCCCATCAAAAAGCGACCAAACCAAATGCAGGTTCAAGACTACCTTGGCCAGATCCCGATCTTTGAGTAAGTGTCTTGACTTATTCCAAGAAGATATGAGTTTTCCTTGTCTTGTGTCGCCATTGGAATCAACAAATGATAGCTGGAAGCACGAAGAGCACATGCAGACAACGAGGGATTGTGATGGCATGGTGGGGGTTGGGGAGGATGAGTGTCAGATGATTAAGGTTGAAGGATTCTTGAGAATGATAAAAGTTGAGGTAGAATTTCAGTGGTCACAGTGCATGTCCACACTACAGTGACTTGTTGTGGGTGTACGTCAGGATGCACGTCAACTGTACACGTCACCGCCCGAAACCAGCAAACGTCAGGCTGACGCTGACCTTGTCAACATCAATGTTTTTGTTGTAGTGTGTCTTGTACTATGGTTGCGTCACATACCATTCCTGCACAACACGGTCACACACCTTATGCCTGCATGTTGAGAAGAAGACAGTCATGGCCAAGAGAAGCAAAAGGAGACCTAGGGCAAAAGAACTAGGGAGCACACAAACTTTCCAAGCATCAAAAAGCAACACTGATGTGATTTGAACCAACACTGGCAGATTTAAACTCCTGTCTGTTAGATTTCAAATCTAATAGCAGGGGATCTCCCTAGCCACACTACATGCAAACAGCTGATGCCGCAGATGCAGGGTTGCGCTGACACCACGGGGCCAGGTCCAGCATCAGCTGACCCCGCAGCTGCAGCATCAGCCTGACACCTCATAGTCCGCACCCTTCACTCTAGATGGACTTGTCATCATCACCTTTCCTCCTTTGGTAGCCTTCACTTCACTCTCAAATCAACTACTGTCACTACCCTTTTTTGACTCCTGAAGCACTCACTTCACTCTTTGACTCCTCCAGAAATCACATCATCCCTTTCAAAATGCCACTCATACTCTGTGAATGCCTCAAATGTATCACCTATACTTGACTCAATGTCAAAGGCAAATCCATCAAGGGCTGGATGGTAGGTGCCAGTACCCACCAAAGCCACTGGGCTTGCAATGAGACTGCATATAAGAAGAAACCATCCCAGCAATGATCCCCAATCTTTCCATCACATCAAATGCAAAAAATACCCCCACCAAACCAACTAGTGATGAAACATCCAGCAATGAAAGTGGCAATGCATCAGACATCAAATCTCACACCATCATACATAGGTCAAATTCTGATACATACTTAGAACATGAATATTGAATTGTTGTTGTATTTTCTTTAGAATTTATCATGTACTTCCCAGTGTGGTTACACCTGGTTTGCAAAGTCAGTCATTCAAACTGCCAGATAGCAAGAGACTTTCTTGTTGCCATAGTCCAAATGGCTGTCAAGCTTTGCACAGATGAGGACCTGGACAATGACATCCTCAATGATGTTTGATCTATCACCAAAAGGATGAAACTTCATGCTACCATTGACTGCTACACTTGTTTCCCAAGTTGTTATTCATTATATAATCTCCAGTATGGACCTCCAGACTGCAGCTATAAGGAACAACCAACTACCAAGATCTGTGGAACAGAACTCTTTGTTGCCATGAAGTTCAAGAAGCTACCAGTGATTGGCTGTGTTTCAACCCAAAAGTTACCTCAAGTACCAAAGAACTGCCTGAGACAACCTTACTCAACATTTTTTGTACAGCCAATGAAATATTGGATTGAGTGGTTCTTGTCATCAGAACAAATTGAGGCTGCAATTGATGATTGGGCTTGGGAGGTTCACTGCCAAGATATTTGTATCGGATGGGCCTATCCGATGTTCTATCACCCCGAGATATGCGATGCAGTGTCAGTAGGATTAGGTGCGATGGAATTACACTGCAATATGGTGTCGGAGCATTAGATACCAATAGTAATTCCATCGCACCTAATCCTACTGACACTGCATCGCATATCTTGGGGTGATAGAACATCGGATAGGCCCATCCGATACAAATATCTTGGCAGTGGTTACTAGTTTCCCTGACAACAAAGTTGCTGACTATCAGCAGTCACAGGCATGGAAGACTCTCTTCCCCAAATTGTCAACTTTGAAGAGATGATAAGGAACTCCACCACCTCTACAACTTGCCTTCAGTTTATTTATTGATTGGTTCCACCCCCTTGGCAACCAGATCTCAGGATGGCAGGTTTAAATTGGGATCATTGCTCTCAATTGCATGAATCTACCTCCCCAAATGTGCCATCAAGCCCAGAATACTTTCCTTTCTGGTGTTGTCCCATCTCCCAGACAGCCAGACATGACTACCATCACCCATATCTCATCACCCCTAGTTGATCAATTGATAGAGTTGGACAGGGGATTTGTCAGGAGGTGGCTTCTGTCAGGCTACCTCCTGGCTAGAATCAAGGAAGGGGTAGTCTAAAGACTAGTTCCTTCCTGGGAATGCCTTTACTTGGCTTATTAGTCCTGTTAGTGAGGGTAGCTCTGGGAGGCTACCTACACCCTGTCTGTATCAAGGTGACTTGTCAACAAGAGCAGACAAAGAATTTTTTTAGTTCTCTGATTGTTCTCTTTTTTCACCCAGAGCCAGCACATGAGCCTTCCCTTTATGCAAAGTAACTTCCTTTTTTGCTCAATGCACCATAAGCTGAAAAGTGTGTACTGTATGCCTGTGTATCACTGCACAGTTCACAATCATACTGACTTTCATGAGCTGACATCATGATGAACATGGATCAGTGACTTGTATTGAATGGACATGAGTAACAAGGGTGGGCTTGAGACCTTGGGCCACCACCCCCCAGACACTAAGGCACTGGATTTGAGAGGGATTCTGCAGTGATTTCAAACATGACACCATGTGCTCTCATTGACAAGTCACCTTCATATGGACAGGGTGCTATCTGGTTAAGCTTTGTTGGTTGAAGGGTTCTGGGGTACCCTGATTAACAACTTGAGCCAGTGGTACTGGGAATTCCCCAAATACTGACTGCAGCTAGTTGACCTCCTGGATGAGGATTTTGGGAGGACTGGGACTGGGAATTGGTTATTACTTTTCAGGGGTCAGAGTTAAAGTTAGGCTTTGTTAACACTCCACTCTGATCCTACTTTTACAATCAAGGGTGCTCTTTTCCTGCTTGGGTGGTCTTTAGCTCTAACCCCTGTGAGTCCTCACAAACAAGGGTGTCTAGGAGCAAGGTCTACCAGCCTGTGAGTGAACCCCTTATATTACACCTATTGTCAGAAGGGAGCTTCTTTCAGGCTACATCCTGGCTATTTGATGACAGGATCTCAGAGCTATTGGCTGCCTGAGGTCCTTAGGGAAGAACTACTTATGAGTCTACACTGGTGCCCCAAGTGTAGACTACAGTTAGTTGACCTCTAAAGAGAGGGTTTATTTTATTTAAAGAAGACTTCCTATACCTCAGGGTGTATTCCCTGGAGGACAACCTGTCTTGTAGTGTGGCCAGCAGCTACCTGCAGAGTTTTAATCCTGAATATAGTTAGTGAGGGTGATTAGTCCTCCACTGGCTCCTTTCTATATTCTAGCTA
>MU167231.1:266986-287856 GCA_015951145.1 Cronartium quercuum f. sp. fusiforme G11
CCGAATCAGCCCCGAACTTGGGCAGAATGACTTCTCACACGTTGAGAAGTCATTCGTGTTTGAAGTTAATTCAAGTTTGGAGTTGGTTGCCAAACGGACCCTTAGTGCGACAGTGAGAAAAATGGAGAGATATCGCCAGACCTGCGACAACCAGTGCGACGGCTTGTCGCATCAGGTTTTGTAAGACCATTTTGCACATGATGTCATCACTCTTTGTTAGTATAGCGGTCAGTATACCCGCTTGTCACGCGGGCGACCCGGGTTCGATTCCCGGACAGAGAGTTTCCTTTCTTTTTCATGTCTTTTCCAAAAAAAAAAAAAAAAAAAAAAAATGTGAAAAAAGGAAGTAGTTGGTTGTGTAGAAGAAAATGTGGCAAGTTGGTGCTTTTTGTTGTACTCTTCAGGATTTCCTTTAGGTGTTTTGGATACTGCAGATGAAAAGAAAGTAATTTATTTTTTCTTTTTTTTTTGCAAAATTTGATATGGTATAATTCTCAATTTTGTAATTGAAAAGCTAATCCATATCACAAAGTTGAGTTCAGATGCTATGTTTGAAGATAGGGCTATGGCCTCTTAATTGATTATACTTTCAGTCCTCCCCCTTTTTTTTTTTTTTTTTTTTCTACCAATTCTGAATTACCCCGACACTTATCAATATTTTCAAAAACTTTACATTGGACAGAAAATTCTTTTCACTAATTCTCTCTTTCCCTAATCCTACAAAAAAAAAAAAAAAAAATTCTGATCACTTGATGACCTGATTAAAACACACCATGTTGAGCTTTTTGACCTTGAAAAAAAGAAGGAAAGAAAAAATCTGTTTAAGCCTATAATTTCAAAAGGTTTTTTTTTTTTACATCTTATAATTGGGATGTTAAAACTAGATAAAATTAATTTTTGAGAGGGCTCAGCCAACTTTTAGGGTTGAAAAAAAAAAAAAAAACCTGGTTAGTAATACTACTACAATATATACCCCACATTTTGTGTGTTCCACATTGTTAAGAATTCTGGAATGCACCTTAGGTCAACAGTGCTAGAGAGAGAGAGAGGGAAAAAAAAAACATGATTAGGGGACAGACCTTTTACATAATAAAATCATTCCAAAAACTCTTGACTCTCTCATTAATACCACCACATCTAATCCTTTGTTACATGTTGCAAAGAGTGAAAAAAAAAAACATCCTTTTTATATTCAGCAAAATGAATCATCCAGATTTTTTGGTAGATCAGGGCCTGCACAGATGGTTTTATTGAGCCTGTCATTGACTGTAAAAAGATTTGTTTAGGTAAATGCTGGTTGGAGTGAAATTGGTTCAGGTGAGAAGTAGGGGACAAAGCTTTTTGAGGCAAGGTTGGTATCACTCATAGCATTGAACAATATCTTTATACATCAAATATGTAAATGGCAAGGGGGAACAGCTGCATGATAATGTCGGAAAGAACAACAAGACTAATCACCCCACAACCAGAAAACCCTGCCCCCAGCACATCTTGTCTTTGCTTGTGTGCATTGGTTACCTACATTGGTCACATAGACCCAGGAAGATTATCAAGACCTATCAAAAACCTTTAGGCAACTTTCTGAGGATGTAAAACTTGTTACAGGAGTAGCAAAGTCTTACACGGCAAGCACTCTGTTTACCAATCTGGAACACAGGGAAGTTGAAGGACATCAAATGAGATATGATCGTGTGTTCATGAAATGCACCACATCTTGCTTTGAGCTCAGGGGACTTGGTTTAATTAACTCCTGTTTAGCTTCTCCAACGTTATGCCTGTCACTGCTGGCTAAGTCTGGCAATTTCCACAATCAGGAAATCACAAAGTGATGAAACAATTGAATTGCCACTAGGAATTTCCTCTAATGAGAAAGTCGGTGTTTCGCATTGGAACAACCTCAATACTTGCCTGTGGGCACTCTTTCCCCAGCAAAGGATTTGGATCCAAGGCGACCCGTATAGCAAATATCAGAATACATCGATCTTTCACCGCTGCTTACGACCGTATATGGGATTTTTCTTTTCATGAACAGGTTCTTCACCAGAAGGAGCTCCTGGGATTTCCTTTTTCCATTGCTATGTACCAGTGATTGAATGGAAGTATATCAACGTTTTACCATACGCCTCATTTTCGATGGGTAAAACGTACCAGTTTGTCATAGAGGCATGTGTTGAATGTTTTTTCACGTTTTCGACAGTCCTCCAATTTCTGAGAGCAAAATTAAGGATGGCGTGAAAAGTCACGACGTATAGCAATCAGCTTCAGTGAGTTTGATGACGTCGACGTAGACTACGTCTCTTCTATAGTGGATACAAGACTAACTTGATTGTTGAGTTCTAGACATTGCCAATGTGCGTTGAATTCATCCAAACAATTTGACTTGATTTTCGAGATGCTACACCACCAGAGATTTGGTCAATTTTGGGCAAGTTTTGATGGTTAAGCAGGGCTTATGATGTGTACTAACGCATCCTGGGCGCATCTCGTCACCCGGCGCCCCTCCTTCAAACAATGTTCCGGGTTGCCGTCTTCTGCCTTACATAGCATAAAGTCCTCTGCGGAAAAGAAAGGAAATCCTTCCTGATCAGATAGATTGATGAAACAGCTCCTCCAGGGGAACGTGCACGTGATATAGTGTCGGATGGCGCCTGACCAGTGAAAGGCTTGCAAAACGAGCCGAGGAAGAACGAAGCGCTTTTCAGGGGCGCAGAGGTGACACCCAGCTCATCGACTTTGGGTAAATTATTCGGAAGCGGTGCAGGGTCTACCAACGGCGGTTGCGTATTGCCGTAGTCTAGTGCGTGGCATTCGATCGATTTCGTTGGCACCAGCCATGGTTGAGCAGTAGAGATTGGATTTGGATAAATGTGTCAATGAAGGAACACTCTTGGAGAAAAGGTATGTACGCACGAGGGGGTCGATAGGTCGTCATTCTGAGATGATTGCTTGGTGGAGTTCGATCGAGCTATCCCCTTGGATCAGAGGTGTTGAAAGCTGAAGCGCACAGCGGACAAGAAGGTATTCGGGAGGGATCGTCACTTGGACATGTCACAGGCATTGTGACATCCACACCCAGCCATCCATCGGGGCTGGGACCGATCAAAATTCGGGGACCCAAATCTCCTCAGGTTTAGATTTGAGCCTGCTTGAGCAAGTTGAGAAACCTCTTCATAGCATGATGATATAAGCTAGGAGTCATCACGCTCCCATGGTTACTCTCAATTTCTGAGAAAGGATGCCAGGTGTTCCTAGGCGACGTATGTAGAGAGAGGTAGTGAGACCGAGATTCAAGTGTCACTTGTGGTGGTGACTACCCTTACTAGGAGAAGTTCAGAGTCCTACCACGACTTATCTGCTGCGGTTCCGAAATTGCTACAAAGCTACGTTACCGCAAGCTTTAAAAGCGCTTATTCGCTGTAAATTGCATTTCCCACCACAAGAAGCGATCAAGGATGATACGTGACCCGAAAGTAGTGCACGATCGAGTTGCATAACGAGTCAGGTTACCAATCGGAGTGTGGTACCTGAGGTTCTGCAACATGACTTGGCGATTCATATCCCACTGCGGCTGGGCAAACGACATGCCCAAAAAGTCGGCAATATGACAAAGTCCCCCTTCGGATTCAATACCCCTGAAGAAACTGCTTTGTGAGGTCGGTTTTTAACACACAGATCGAAAGTCTTCAATCTCACGCATGGGATTCATCCATAATCAGATATAGACTTTTCTCAGAAAATGGCCGTTGAATCTCTGGCTTTCAAAGCGCCTTCCCGGCCTCATTATGTTCGGGCTTATTCAAATGTTTCACTTCCCGTTCCTGACCGAGTCCTTTCACCCATCGAATCATGGCACCCGATTTCGGAACGAGACCTTCAAGATCTTGGAGAGGCATACCCCATTCACCAAGACGACATAGTTCGAGATAAGGCTCTAGGAAGTATTCGAGCGTTACAAGGCGATTGGGAGCTTCCCACATCTGAAAAACGCTTCAAATACGGCAAAAGGATCTCGTGGCTCGGTGGACTTCGTCATGCAATCTATGAGTCTAGTACATCAGCCCGCAAAACCGCATCTGAACTCGAGGAACATCAAATCAACATCCCTTCTTCAGTCAAGAAGACCTCGAAACCATTGTCGATAAATCCTACGCGGCCCACACGGCGAGATTCATGCCTCACAAATCAATTTCATCTTACCAAAAATCTGCGTCCAGATAACTCTATGAACACTAGAAGATTTAAAGTCAGCCAAAAAGTACACAAACCCTCTTTTGAGATCGGTCAGGATCATTGGATATCTTCAAATCAGGAAAGACCGAGAACCCGCAGGGACGGTTCATGTAGCAAAGAAGCGAGTTTCTGAACTTCGGAAAATCGAGCCGTCCTTGACACCTGGTGAGGTAGAGAGGCAAGAGGGAGGTTCATCTTGAGTTACCGAACCAAATTTGGATTGAAAAACACATTTACATAATTATCGTATAACTCATTTATCTTATGACCATCTGATGCTGAATGACCCGGGTTGGGGATTGTTTGATTCTTCATGTCAAACACCGGTTCGTCCAGACCAGTAAGGGGGGTCCAAATGAATTCTTCACCAAAATATTTTTCTCCAGAGGAGCAAAGTTTTTGAGGATCAATACTGAGTTGAAAAGCGAGATTTCCTGTGATCGTAGGTCAACAGATTGATTGACGAGCTGAGGTTCAAACTGGGCTACAAGATGATAAGAATCAAATGGGGCGACCGGATTATGAGGGAGGAACAGTGGTGGGACGATCCGAGGGAACGGAAATCGTCATGGCTCTGACCGTAACACTTGGAGGCGAGGTAAGATCCTTGTCAACGTCCAGGTTAGCGCTAAAATCCTTGTCTGCGCCAGCAAAGTGGCCGATTGCGCTCGCATCATCATCATTCACGTGGGAAGTGTAGCCATAGCTCTAACAGAAAACTCAGTCAGTTCGTAAGTTAGGAAAGCGGTTTTGACTGAAGAGGTAGGGTGGTCAAGATCAATTGAAGGTGAGGTCGCAAGCGATGGGGCCCCCAGCGCTTCCAAGACCAATGGGGACAGGCCGAGCTCGCTCTGTCGCTAAGTGAGCGGGCGTCAGTAGAGCACTTGACGAAATTGAGCTGCTCACGTTCAACAAGAGTGGGCTGGAAGGAAGGTGTGCCTGAGCGAGTTGAGGTGGACTTCTCTGTTCTCTGTTGGGTAGCAAATATCTCAGAACGTAGCCATCCAGTTGAGGTTTGGGTGATGCCAGGGCTGAGAGCAAACAGGTCGTCGGTGGGTCATCATGACTGAACCGAGTTGTTAAGCATTGTAAACCTTTGTGTGCCCGCTCGCCTAATTAACTCTGAAGGAAAGTACTGAATCAAGCTCAGCCATCAACCAGACCACCCCTATTTGGTCCCTGTTTCCATACTTTCTTTCACCTGCCCTTCAGCTTCGACCGAGTAACTTGGCAATTCCCAGACGAGCGATATCCAATTTGTTCTTCCGCATCCCGGATTTAATATGCCCGCCATTCGTTCATCCAAACAAGAGTCGGCTTCGAGTAGCGGACTATGCAAGCAATCTGAAATCTTTTGCACTCGGTGCAGATTGGTGAATACTTTTCTCTCATTGCTTACGTTTCGGAAATCCTAGCTATCATGACCTTATTGTTTAATTGAACACGACCTGATATAACTATATATATATCTGTACCTGAAATTTTGGACCTCCGTGCAGATCAAAGGGCTAAACTATTTTGATGGACATCAACTCGAGAAAAGATTTGGTAGGCTGAAAACAGTAAGCGGGGCTTCCCTTTTTCATGGCCATTTTTGTTGAGGCTGATCTCATCTCAATCTTTTTGTGTATGGCTGTGAAGAAAAGTCCCAAGTTCAAAGATTATGATGCAAAACACGAGAGGGAGAGAGGAGCAGATAGTTCGAAAGTCTTGAAAAAAATATGGTGTCGCCAATGTGTTCCGCACCAGGTCGAGCAGGCAAAATGGCAAGTGATACTCTTACTCAGTCCCTTTCAACCGAAAATCATAAAAAACTTGCTGACGTCAAGAACCTCTTGGGTTTGGGGTGATCTCATTGTATAACCTTGGACATGCGTAGCAGTGGCTGTGAGGAAGAATTGCCGAGGGTAAGCTCTCGATCCATCCTGTTCAATGAAACCTGATTTCGAAACATGACTGACGATCTTCTTCTTTGGAATCTTCAACTACCTCAGGCTCAGTTCTCCCAAGCACGTCAGTGAACTTTCCTTGTGATACATGAAAACTTTTCTAGGTAATTATTCTGACTGCTTCACTTTCGAACTGTTGGTCCTCTCCTTTTACAGAACTTAAGCGGACCAAGACCGATGACGATAGACTCTGTCGAGCATGTTCGTATCTAACTTTGAAGAGGATTGAGGCCGACCGTCTTGGAAAGCACTTTGATGTGTTGAGTTTGACTTTCTCAACAAATCAATCCTAGGGAATTGTGGTGAACTAACACCTTTCCTTTGGGGTGAACCTTGTCTTGATCTTTTTTGATTTAGAGAGATGATTGACCAGAAATTAGATGCAAGAATTGGAAACAGGCCAGTTAAAGAACTTGCTGCCGTGTGTCCGGATTATGATGATGATGATGATGATGATGATGTATAGAAAAACAACTCATTAATGACAAGGATATCTAGGGGGTTGCCTTGATCAATGGTCTGTGAATACAATTATAAAAATTTGTCTGCTCCAGCACAGAATGAATCATTAGTTTTCCGCAAGATATGCCTTTGTCATTTGCAAGGTAAGGGCATTGAACAAAGGCATTTTCTTAAGTGAAAAAGATGATCCATGTTGTGTCAACAATACCAGTGACTAGTTACATTGGAATACATTCAACTCAACATCAGACACACTCTTCCAATATATATATGCTGATATCTGAGGTACTGACTGGACGCATCAATCCATTGGATAGGTGCAATGGTAGTCCAGCTAAGCTAAGAAGAGTACATTATAGACTTACAGCATGTGCTGTTTTCATAGAAACAAGCAGCCCTCAATGTATGTTGTAATTTTTACTATGAATATTGAAAGTTTCTAGATGTCTGAGAACACCTGATGAGATTGATAGAGGTATGAGTACGTGCTGGCCACTTCCTGCCTACAAGATTTGACTCTGACCTGGTAAGGGTTAAGTAGTTTGGGAGAAGAGGCAATGGGAAATGGGCTATGTGAGCACGCTACTTGATCTAAGGACAAAACAAGAAACCACAATTTACTGAGACAAGAAGAAAAAATAAGAGATTAGCTAACATATCATGAGATCCGGGTGAATAATAATTAAGAACACTTACTTTCTCTTTCCCCATCTTTGGAAAGAGAAAGTAAGTGTGTAATCAGACAGGGTATACATATATGTGTGTGTAATTCTTTCAGCTTGGGCCTGATGAGTGCGCTTGGGCTGACTGTACGCAATTCATGGAGAATTTGCGTGGCTTCAGCCCTTCCTAAATTGAAACAGCTAATTTACTCCTGCTGGATGGTATTACCCTCTGTGTGCTTCCAGGACATGACTCCAGCGCCTTTGGTCAATTGGATACTGACAAATATACCATTTTTCCAATACTGTCCCAGGTTTGCTATAGATCCACTGTTAGTGGAGTCAGGGTCTGATTCCTTGTCAGCACCTGCTGGCTCCTAAATATAAGGTGTGTAGCAAATCAAGTCTTACCACACTGATATTTGAAGTAATGAAGCTGGCACTGATGCACAGATATAATATCGAAATATGTTCAATATATTCAAAGTTAAAGAAACAAGAAAGCAGAAAATTTTGAGCCACACAGAAGTTCTTGACCTAGGGAAATCTTATATAACTTTTGGGTGACAAAACTGACCCAATAAACCAACTAGACATCATCATACCTACTATTTGTGATAAAAAAAAAAAAAAAAAAAAAGTATATGACATCTAGCAGAGGCCCACTTATGCCCTATAGGAAGATGGTACATTCAAGTAAGCAGCTGGGGTGTTCTGTAAAACCACACAAGCTGACATCTATAGCACAAATCAAATGTACAGGTTGGGGTCTGGGATCCCCTTGGGGCTCAGAATGGCTTTTGCCAGCTATTAGCTGGCCAAATTGAAGTAGTTTTTCAGCTAGCCACAATAGCGTATATGGAAAGAAGTCAGAAAAACAAGATCTTTTTTTTTTTTTTTTTTTTTTTTTTTTTTTTTTTGATTAAATAGTTTAGCTGGTCACCACTGAAGCTTCAACCCAGCTAGCCACTAGAGTAGAGATTTTTTGGCTTGGCAGGTCCACCATTGGAATTCAAAGGGTACACTGACAAAAATTCCTTCCTAGTGTTACAAAAAAAAATAATAATAACAATAATAATGATGATGATAATGATAATAATCTACAGACAACCAGAGTGTATGGAGAGCAAACATGTTGGACTTGGGTTGATCTTCATATGCTCCACATCTACAAGAGCTTATTGACTTAGCATCAGTAAAAAAAAAAAAATTATAAACAAAAGCCAAATCTGAGACCTCCTGTTAGGAAACATTCACTAGTGAGCTACTACCTCTTACAACTTCCACCAGCTTACTCACCAACCATGAGTTGAGAAATTTTTTGAACTGCATGCCTTGAAAATTTATAAATTTGTAGAAGAGTCGGGTGATGAAACCAGGATTTTCTCACAAGTTGAGCATAGCAGGGTGGTTTTTTACAACTCCCAAGGAATGTTTTCCTTTTTTTTTCTTCTTCTTCTTCTTCTTCTAAATACAAGAAACCATTACAAATTATCAAATTTCAGCTATTTCACATATGTTTAGCAAAAAGAAAAAAAAATTGAATTGATCAATTTTGGCCAAATTTGTCAACTTGAACCCACTTATGCTGTGGAGAAAAAAAAAAAAAATCTTCCCCAATCTTTATAACTGCAGATAGAAGTAATGGAGCATACACCTAACCCTTGCTACAGGTAATATCTAGCATCAGGGAATGGGCTCTGTCACAGATTCTTCTGACCACCTATAGTGCCCAGCTTCTGGTAGTGGAGCATGGGACCACTTCCAGGTAGGGAGAAACTGCACCAATACATACAAACTTTGAGACAGTGGTGCAGAGTGGTGCTATTCAGATGTTTTATCCAGGTCTTCGGGTTTGACTGTATTGATTCACTTCAATTGCTAGTCACTGGGTATGCATCTGATACAGTTCCCCATTCATCATCTCTCTGCAATACACACATTTAGCATCACTACCAACATATTTATGTCACATGAAGAAATGCTATATGAAATAGCATGCCTCCATGCAATGTAAATATGCTGGAAGTGTATCTTATTGACCTGACCAGCCAATTTATCACACTGTTTGCCATATATGAACATGTCTATTAGTCGGTCAGCTATTTAACGTAAAAATACAATAAATTTGGAGTTTGTCTTCTTCAATTTTTTGGTTGTGCATTCAACTTCAACCTTATGGATTGGAAAAGAGGTATAAAAATGTATATTACATAATTTGGGAAAGAGGTACTACAACTGGTTGAGGTGGAGATGTGTGGGCCAAAAGGCTCAAACTCTCCCCAACCCTCATGATATGGACGCGTTCATCATGATTTTAGGTTTCATGTCCTCTCCCCCCCCCCTCCCAATGTGAAGATTGGTATGAGATAATAACCAGCGACCAGCTTATCTGAGTAAACCAAGAGGAGCGCAACTTGGGCGCCACGGGGCAAGGATCGGGGTAGTTTGGCCTCGGGATTCGACCCGAGCAGTGGTCGGTCAAGCGCAGGCAGGGATGCAGGCCACACCTTCTTACCCCTTGGTTAAATGTTCTTCAACATCACTTCAATTGGTTCCCTCATTCAAGCACTCATTTATACAGCACAATCGAACGGCGTGGATAATTCTTAGTACTTTGATAACTAAATTCCGGCTCTTCTAGAGAATCAGTTGTGGTAAAGAATTTATCGAGACGCGAGGTCAACTATGGTATGTTTCGAGTTCTATCCGTTCACTGTTGTTCTCAAGCTTTTTTTCCTGTTTCTCAGAAGCTATTGCGTGCAAATCTTGAAAAAAAAAAAAAAATGCTGGTGGAGAGAGAGAGATCTAATCAGTAAAATCATATCACGTTAACATTTTTCAATTCATCATGACTTCGATATTGACTATTCTTTTTTCAAACGTTAAATTCTACAGCATTCACATACCTCATCGGTGCTCACCACGGTGCTTCTCAAATTTTCTAAAGGTGAAGTCATATTCAAGCTTTTAAAACCTGATGAGTCAGTAATCAAAAAAAATACAAAAATCCCCGAAAACGCCATAAAAAACAACATAATTTGAGCAAAATACACTATTTTTCCTATGACTTAATTTTTTTTTTTTTTTCACTCAAAACACTTACTTGAACATATCTTTTACGCTTCTCCTTTTACCTTATATATTTTCAAAAAAAAAAAAAAAATTGATAATGAAAAAAAAATACCGAACAAAAGCTACTATCTTATTACCTGTTACCAAAAAAACTTTACTTAGTGAACTTAAAACTTCATTCCTCGAAGCACTTAATTCTACTAAATCTAGACCTGAGTTTATGATTGATCAATCCGAGAATGGTTTCGAATTCTTTCGTCGTCAAATTGAATCTAATTCTTCTAAATGGATACTCCTTTCTGATTTACATCTATCATTATCTGATATCGGTCTTAAAGAAGCTGAGATTTTAGGTGTAGGATTTCTTGGTTCCGATGGTACGCAGTTTTTTTTTTTTTTTTTTTTTTTTTTTTTTCCCTCCCAATCTCCTTTCACCTCAGGTTTGATCAATAATTATCATTGCTTCTTATATATATATTAATACATTTTGAGGTTCATGCCCGGACCCCGAGATTGAAGCTTGGCGTGAGCCAGAAGACGAGGAGACTCATTGAGATCCATAAAGCGAGCGCCTATTTACCAAAACCAAAGTAACGATAGATGTATGCCATAGGGCTTTCCTTAGTAAAAAGACTTATCCCATACAATGTGGGTTATAGAATATTTGTAATAGATCCGTTCAAGTTGATCCACATTTTTAGCTTACCCCATTTTAGGGCCTTGGACCAAATTCCACTGTACCGACAACTTTTTTGAATGTTCCTATTTGAAGAAGAGCCATTACATCCTTGACACTACGGGGTTTTGTTTAACCTACTACAGTAGAAATTGCATTGCAATGACATTGGAAAAGTTCAACCGAACAATGGGCAGAGTCGTACCAGCGCAAGTCTATCACTTCAGGAAGAAGACTGAGCAAACAAGTTAACAACTCCAGAGGATGAAATAACCTCTTGTAGTAAAAAAGAAAGTGGACACAGAATCCAGCTCTAAAGCATCTGGAGAATTGTGTTACTAGAGATGCGTTACTAGTTGAACTTGATTTGAAGGAACAGATCGACAAACAGTTGATGTGGATTCATGCAGTACTCTATTCATACAAAGATGGTTCTCAGGTAAATTCTACATAAGACATCTCTTCAATTCATTGTGGGTTATATGGCGGTTCTAGAGGGCGAGGATTTGGACGCGCGATCCACAGTCTGGCCAGTTTTATGCGTTACGCTCGGCTTAACGCTATTTGACTTGGAAGGTTTGCGTGAAGGACCACTGAGTATTGGACCGCTAACCTTTCGAACCTCATCAAGTGAGTTGGAAAACGTTCTTTTGTCAAGCGTCTTCAAAGCTCTTTCTTGACCAAGCTTTCCTGAAATCGGGCGAGGCTTGGTAGAAGTTGACACTTTTCTCGAGCTCGAAGTTGGCTTACCATTGGGTACCTGGGCGGATTTCTTGACTTGTGATGTACTTGTCTTTCGAGTAGGCTGTGTATCGGACGGGCGCCTGTGGGGCGATGTGCCTGACTTGGAGATTGCTTGACGAAGACCATTGAGTCGAGAATTCAATTTACCGGATTGCGGACTGCTTTCAGATGTGGGAAAATCCCAGACACCAGGCAAAGCGCGAATGCTACCTAACGCTTTCTCGCGCAATTCATCGGTTTGATAGACAGGAAGTGGCTCATCAGGGCCGTGAAGTCGTCTTTTTGTAGTCGGAGGTGGTACCTTGGTAGGCGAGAGGGTTTCGTCGGGCATCGGTAGAGCAGCATTTGGAGCCGAGCGCCAGATAGAAGTGTCGGACGTGCCTGATTCGCCGTGAGGATTTGAGCCGGGGCGCTCGTGAGATACCAAGGACTTAATGACCATGCTATCGGATGCGTCATTTGATTTCGAAGATGAACCTGAGCCGTCCGACGAGATGCTCAGCGCCTTTTGACGGTTGTTCAACGGAGTAGGGAAAGCATCAAGGCCGCCTAGCGAGCTATTCGGTGGTCTCGAGGGACTTTCAATCCGGGTATCTAGAGATTGCGAACTCGGTTGCAGGCTGCTCACCACCTTTTGACGCTTGTTTGGCGGGGCTTGGGAAGTATCAACATCGTTTGGCGAGTCACTCTGAGGTCGCGAGGGACTTTCAATCTGGATGTGTGGATACTGGAAAGGCCGTCGGATGATGTGGCTGCTACCGTCAGACTGAGGAGCAAGTCCATCAAGTACCGTACCAGACATCGGTAGTGGTGGTTCTTCATCCGGTCTTAGTGAACGCTTGCGGGATTGCGGTTGTACGCTCTGGGTGCTAGGCCAAGTAAAGCCACCGGTTGAGTCGGCGGGTTCGCTGCAATCATCGTGTATGATTATCGAATTATGCTGATCTTCGCTTGATTCATAGGTCATGGAAAGATCCGTATGTCGTTCAAAGTTCACAGCATATTGATTTCCTTTGAAATGGGAGTCACTTGACCGAATTGTAGGTTGTATAGGTGGTACATTGATCAAGTTGCTATTTCCGAAAATCATCGGTTTAGGCTCGCGTAGTGTGTTCAAGTGGGCTGTCGCAAGCGGTGTTTTGCTTTCCAATCTGTTTTCCAACACTCGGACGTCATGTTTCTTCGGGAGCGTACACGAAGCACGGTGATCTAGTGCGGACTTCATACTACTGTTTGAGACTGAACGCCTGTAAGTACTAGATAGTTTGCGACTTAGGGTCGGTTTTCGCTGAGGAACTTTCAGCGTTGATGGTTCCTGAGATGTACCGCGGTGTGTCTGTCTCGGTGCCAGACTAGGGTATCGTCGTCGTGAATGAAGATAAGATGAATCAGGCTGAGTTGAGTGATCCTGGGATATTATGGAAGGCTTTAAATGCAAAGTATTGGTTGCAAGAGTCGCAGAGCTGCGATTGGCTGGGAAACGAAACGACTGGAGTGAAGGTAATCGTGTTGGAGGAGCTGCAGCGCGTGCGGATAAGAGTGACTTGTTGAATTGTCGAGCCTGTGATGAGGCCCAAAGGTGAGTGGTCAATTCACTGAAACTGAAATTTCGAAGTGATATACTTACTCACTTTCCAATTTTCATACTGCCGGTACAAATATTTTGGACCGCTGGTCAAAATATATATCGTGATGACTAAAACATCGTGAATTGTTCCCAGTATAGCATCAAATGTTCTTTCATAAGGTGATGCTACGCGTTTGATTATATGTCTGAAAAAAAAATCGGCACCCTGCGTTGGTGAGTAATTTCAGATACAACCATCAGTTTTCTTGGCAAGATAAGCAATCATGGAAAAAGCTGCTTACAGTTGGTCCCATCACTATCATCATGATTAAGATTGCCAGATGAATCTCATCGTAAAAAGGAATTGCCCATGCAATCCAGTCAACAATGAGCTGAATGCGTGTCCATACAACCTATGAGAAAAAACATCAATCTCGTCAATCAAACACATTCCTCTTGAAGACGTGACGATCGAAGTGCAGCTGAAACGTTTCAGTCTAGCAGCTACTAGAAAATGAATAGTTACCCAAACCAAACACATCTTTGTCATCGCCTTAATTTGCGTACGTCGGAGCTTTTGTGCACTGGTTAAGGAATCGGAAGAAGATTGAGCTTGATGTACAGTAACTGAAGCTGATTCATTTCGGCGAAAGTTTAGTCGTGGAATCTTTCTTCTCGTCTTTGGGACCTTTAATGCCTTGAAAGCACCCCAGAACGCGATCCATTGAATTAGCGCCTTCGCGATACCAATGGGTATGACCAATCCCATGGTCCGAAACCAAAAAAGTGAGGTGGCTTCCCTAGGGAGGACAGCACCGAGAGAAGTTGATGGAGTAGGAAAAGCAGAACGCGACAGAGACAAAGGGTCTGAACTAAGACTATGTATGTACTGTAATGTACACCTGCTACACTGTTACAGTGCTACAGTACAGCTCTACAGTGTGACACGGCATATCGTGTAAGCTAGTCAACTCTCTCCAAATGCATATGTTTTGGCCATTTTTTTAATATATTTATGAATTAGAGGTTTTGAAAAAAAAAAAAAAAAAAAAAACTTCAGACATGAACAACTTTTTAAAACTTGATTAATACTGAACAGCGGAAAACATGTGCTGATCCTGTGGTCCACAATTAAATTCAAGTTTGTCTTTAGCTCTGAACTTCACAATTGGGCTTATATATATATATTCACACTTGCTTGTTTAGACTTTTAAGGTGTGTGTAATCAACTTTGGGAATAAAGTAGGTATAAAAAGTTTGAACTTTTCATACACATTTATGACTGTTCTGGTTAAATTTTTCGAATTGAATAAATTACGTGCACATTTGAGGAAAGAGTGAGTGATTGACTCTGATATGGCAAAAAAAAAAAAAAAAAAAAAAAAAAAATACTGCAGCATAAAGTGGTATTTGGGTAGAGCTCTACTACCCTAGCTCTGCTGACCTGAAAGAACTAACTTTTTTTTTTCTTTAAACAATCCAGTCTTTTTTTCAGACGAGAAGGTTATTATATACATATATGCATTTAAGTTCTTGTACTTTTTTTTTTTTTTTTGAAAAAAAAAAAAAAAACTTAAGATTTGGTGGCCTCAAATCAAAAAGTTAAGAAATGTAAGAGGAAAGATGCACTTACATATAGGTAGTTGATTGTACTACATGAAATCTCAATCTCCATCATATGTAGCATGCCTGATTGATTCTCAAAAACTGATAAGATATATATATATATATATATACAATACTCAAAGTACACTGGTGATTGTAAGCCCTTTTTCATCATTGGAAATGAGGATTGATTTCAAGATTTGACTATTATCAATAAATACAACCAAGTTCAAAAGTCGAAGCCACAGCTACCAAGTAACTTGATAATTATCTCACCACTTTAAATCACTTCCTTACATCTACTTGAATCTGAGGATACAAGGCGACACCACATGCATGTGATGATAAAAGCCTATTTCCAATGTCTCCCCCCTCCCTTTGAAAAACTGAGTTATTGCAATTGTGCATGTGAAATTATGTTGCATGACTAAAAGCAAAATAAAAATACTGTAAGTAAAAGGTACATTGATGTTCACTGATTTATTGCAATAAACTTTCAGTGAACTTTACTCTCTTGAAACCTCACAAAAAACAGTCAATTGAATACATTTTTTTTTTATCTTTCATCCTCATTTCCCTTTTTTTGAAGGATTGAACATCAAGTATGTAAACAAATAGACTACGAACATAGCAAATAGTATGTATCAAAAACAAATTAATGATCAAGATTATCGATGATACCAAGTGGAACATTTTTTTTTTTTTCAATTTTTTTTTGGTATAGAGTGGTTACTGTAGTCACAAAATCTATGTTCTTCAAAATCAACATCTATCAAAATTTATAATTTTATTAAAAATAATTACTTGAACCCTGCCTACTCATTTTTTTTTTTTTTTGCCCTACCACCTTTTTTTCTTTGTAGGAATGTTTTGTCATTTTTCTTTTTGTTGTCTAAGTTATCAAGATCACTGTCAAAACAAAAACCAAAAAAAACAGCACAAGTGCATCATGAAAAGTTAACAATATATATATATATATATACACACGTATATGCACATGCAATGAAAAAGGGTGTTCAAAAATATCTATTGATGAGACAAAAAATAAAACCAAAATCAAAGGGAGGGTTTTCGAGTTTGGAGTTTTGTTTTTTTGCAAATTTTATTCATTCGATCGGAAGTCCTTCAATTCCATCCATCAAGTTTAACATCGGTACCTCAGTCGTCCCCATTTCATCTATTACACTCTTAAATAATGGTGTATCGAAAGCTTTATTCAGCGATACCTGTGGCTGAGGTTGATCTTCTTCCAACATAGGGTTTTCGATAAGAGTTTTGGTGGTATTCATATTTGAATGCTTGTTAGTTCGATTCCTTCTACGACGTTTATGTGTTCCGGGAGATAGTAATAACTTTTTGACCGCTTGTTTCTTTTCTTGTACTAAGCTCAAAGTTTGTCTCGCTTGACCAGGTCTTTGGATCGCTCCGTTTAGCATTGGTTCTGTTAAGCTAGCAGACATCATATTGCGTCTGAACGCGGTCATCGGTACACGTCTCCAACGTGACAAATCTTCCATAGTGCCCATACAACCTGTTCCTTCACTCTCCTTACACCCAACTTGATCATCCTCATCGTCCTCACGAATGAACGCGGTGATGTCAAACTCTTCCTCGGCTGCTGAGTGTGATGCATCGGGTTTAGGTGTGCCCATTGATGATTGCTCACTATCGCCTGCACAAGATCGATCTCGGAGCTTCTTGAAACGGTTGAAGCGGACGACTTTTGTGCCTGAGAACGGAGACGGGGGAGGAATAGCGTGGTCGTCGATGATCGTTCGGCCTGCAGCTGTGCCGACAGCAAACGAGCCCATCACTGGCAGCTGGATTGAGCCCATGCCCGGGTCCGGCACCATACCGGCACTTCCACTGGTAGCGGTATTAGTCTGCCTCGGATCGGCTGGGAGCAGACAGGACGTAGCAATACTCTGAGAAGGCGTAGGATCCTCGGGTAGGACAAAGAATTCAACATCGCCCGAGAGCTCAAAATGGTTAAGAAGTGAGCCGAGCGCAGAGTCAGGCGGAAGATCGAAGAACGCCGCGTCATCTTCCTCTTCGTCATCATCCACCTCAATACCAAACCTGACCAGGCCCGAATGATCGTCCTCGTCCAGCGAATCCGTAGTCTCGCCATCTGAGCCCTCTTCGGATGACGAGGCTTCAGCGGCTGTTGGTATGCCTTCAAAGTCTTCAAGGACCATGTAACTCTCTCTGTCGCTGAAGAGTCCGTCAAATTCGAATGACTCGGTATCCGAGCGCGTATCGACAGACTCGAGCTTGCTCATCGATACCGTCTTGCATTCGTTAGCAGCTTCCATCAACAAAAATTCGGCGAACTCGTCCGTTTCGTCCGTCTCCTCGCCCTCGTCTGCGTTTAAACCCCCAAAAGCTCAGCTCAAGGTCTCACACAGGTCATACCATCAAGAATGGTTCGCTTACCATAGTCAGACTCAGACCATGTAACAGGTACTCCAAGCTCATGCGCGCCAAAGTCAGTATATTCTAGACAGACATCCTCGCCCAACTCTGAGGCCTCGTCCATCGGGACGTCGAGGACAGGACTCATCCGGGTCTGCTCTTGTACGCTGCCAAACACCGACATAGGTAGGTTCTGATACTCGAAGGTGTTGGGTTGTGGTGACGGTTCAGGTTGAGGTTGAGGTTGAAGGTCCCACTGAAGCGCTTGAAACGGTGGCGAGCCCGCCTCAGTGCTATCATTATCAGACGTTGAGGACTCACTTTCGTCAGAATCAGAGTCGGACTCTGATTTTGAATCCGAATCGGAAGGGAGCGATGACAGACTCGAGGTCTCGTGCCCGTCTTCTTGGGCTGGTTTTGGTCTCGCCACTTGCCTGATGTTTTCAAAGGAGAACGTGGGCGGATGAGGGACGGTGGAGGGACCTGAAGCAGCTGCGGGGCTCTTGATCACCAATGTATCGGCGAGAAATGTAGGTGCTGGCTGGAGAGGAATTGCCAAATTCTCATTCACCGTTTTGTCGGTGGAAGATGTAAGTGTTGAAACAGGAGCAGTGATCGGTTTCTCGATCACGTTTTTATGGATAGTAGGGGTGAGTTTCGGAATTAAATCATTTGTTGATTTTTCGATTACGATTTGATCGACAAGAGGACTTGGTTTCGTGACTGAAGTAGAAACAGGGTGGTCGATCACCGTTTTCGACGGTAAGGGTATATGAGTGAACATTGAAGCAGTAGTCGGCTTTTCAACAACAGAAGGTATGACTGTTGAACTCGCAGCGAGTCCCTGCTCATCGATCACAATTTGATCGACCAAAGAAGGTGCAGGGTTGGTAGTCGGAAGTGGAATCACAGGCCGGTCTTCTTTCATAAAAGATATTTGCACCGGAATCGAAGCATGATTAAATTTTGAAGCGTGATGAGATCGAGCAGATGATACGGCAGTAGTCAATATAGTTTTTTTTGTGGAGCAAGTCGATGGTGATGACAGTGGAACTCGTTGAATGCGTTCTAACTCATCCTCTGTCTCTTCTCCGTCATCCTCATTGATACTCATCGTCCCCGATGTCTGAGCTTTCGCTCCACTTGGTCCACATCTTCGAGTTTTGGTAGGTTCGGTTGACACCGCCGCACCTTTTTTCCGTCGGACTATTGTGCGTGTTTTTTTGGGTGGTGGTTTTAGTGGGACATCCTCCTCCTCCGCCCGCGCGTTCGACGAGGTCCGATTCCAACCTGATCGCGGGGATTGGATCTGTTGAGGATGTGGATGTGAAGCATTCTTGCGAGAGAAGACAGGTGCGCGTCCAGGGGACTCTGTGGATCGAGAATTGCGGGAAATAGAGTGTTTGTCGAGCTGAGCTGGTGTTGGGGGGGCGGTTGATGCAGGGGTAGATGCTGCTGCTGTAGGAGATTGAGATCTAGGTCCGATCTCGTCTGACTTGGCTCGGGATAGCAGTTTGAACTTGGGTAGCTTAGGAAAAGCGTTGAGGCCATTGGGAAATGGGTTGAAGGACGACGAGCCAACTGGCTTAGGGTTATCGTTCGATGCGAGGTTTGATATTCCATGTTCAGACTTTGACTTGGATGAGCAAGATTCTTGGTTTGGCTTTTTCGCTTGCGCGTTCGATTCGAGCTCACGGGGATGAGTAAGGGGTGACCTTGAAGGAGCAGAGTTTTTGGACGGACCGCCATCAAATCGAGACCGGAAAGAAGCGTGTCGGTTTGGGTGTTGTTGTTTTTTTTTGGGTTGAGGATGAGACGTGAATGTACGCGCTAGTTTTTGGAATTAGAAGTTGAAGTTAAGTTGAGGAGATAGAATGGCGTAGGATGATGAGATGCTTACGATGTTTTGAGTGATTGTTTGTCATTTTTCTTTTTTTCTTTCTTTACTGTGAACAGACTAATAAATCTGAAGTAATTTTTTTTTTTTTTTTTTTTTGAAGAATGGTGATAGCTAGAATTATCGATCGATCGATCAAAATGCTCGCAGGCTCAAATGATACCGCGATCGAATGAATGATAAGGTTGAATCGGTATTAATAAAAGCTTGGTGGGACATATTGTCGCTGAAGAATAGGACGAAGACTAGTGGAAGATAAGCCAAAATGGCCAAATCTGTAGGACGATGAGGATTTCTATCGCAAGATTAAATAATATCAATATGAATTATTCAAATAAGTTTTTATTTGTTCGAACGAAAGTGAACAAACCGTTCAAGAAGTGGTGAGTCGCGATCAGATCAACGAGCTAGATGACTCATTCAACCTATCACTGAGCTGTCACAGCTACAGCGCAAAATAATACAGATAACTACTTGGTTGAAAAAATACTCTTGGCTACAATCAAGCCTTTTCACGTGCCTGTTTAGCTGTAACACGTGACATCGATCACATCCTCTCATTTTCATTTTCCCTAGTCAGATCAGCCAAGATTGAAATTGTTGAAAGATCCCCCTGAAAAAATATACCAATTGAGGTGGTTGGAGTGAATTATGAGATTGCGAGTACCATCCAACCAACCGCGTTATCATTCGATCAAAATAAAAATAAATATTTAGTTTTGGCATACATCTCTGATCTTCAAGTGCTACCTCGCTTCCCTTGCCTGGCCCATACTTGTTTTGAGGTTCTGTGCAGGCTGCAACCGACTCCCTCCAAACCTCCAAAGGGAGCAAAAAGACACTTCCCTCGAACCGGGATCGAACCAGTGACCTAGAGATGCATGTCAGAACCCCCATTCTCATACAAGGTGATGAGGTCCTGATTTATCCGATTACAGTCTCTCGCTCTTCCAACTGACACCGCATGCAAACAACGGGTAATTATGCAAAATCGCCCTCCGGTGACTTCAGCTGCGCACTTGCGTGCTGCGGAAGAAACTGCTGGCTGTCACCTAGATACCCTGCACATCCGTACACAGCAGACTGTGTGACAGCTGAATCATACGCAACATCTGCATACTCCCCGCAGCCATACGCCACCAGCCGCGTGACATACACTCCTGCATATGTACCCACTGCAGCCGTATGCCACACCTTGCGTGACATGCCGCGCGACAGCTACCCACCCCGCAAAGCCGTGCCCTACAAGCTTACCCAGTGGACACAACCAAGAACCTCAAATATGCAGCCTATGCTTCTTCTCTCATATCTACGTTTTCATTTTCATGTATATAATTTGTCTCTGTTCATTGCCACATAAGAAACTTTCTTAGGAGGCTCGGTAGACCCGGTAGACCATCTATAAGAGTAGACATTCAAAGGGAGTGTAGTTACAAATTACATACCAAAACTACTGTTGTAAATAGTGTGGCATGTAATAAGAAAAGCACTCAAAAAAAAAAAAAACCGTCACATCAAAAACCTTCTTTTCGTGACTTGAAGCCTTTATCTGTAGAATCAACACCCCAACAACATGGATCACAACAAC
>MU167231.1:293671-311083 GCA_015951145.1 Cronartium quercuum f. sp. fusiforme G11
AATGTCTTTTGGTATAATAGACTCAAGTGGTAGCTCGTGGGGTGTAGCCAGGGCCTTTTCTATTATTTTGAGTAGGACATCCCGAGCCATTTTGCATTTTTCCATGCTGACACTACAATGTAGATGCAACCAGGAGAGAAAATATTGTGCCATATCTGAAAGGAGTGATGAATTTTTGTTAGTGTGAGAGTGGTTGGAGTCAATACAGGATGAAAGATGGTGAATGCACTTGACATTGTCATGTCCATATGAGGCGGTCGTTCTTCGTCGTACGTGGTTTCCGATGTAGACAGTGATGAAGATGAGACTTGTTCAATGAGCTCAAGCAGAGGTTGCTGCCAGTGGGGACTCGAGTTATTGAAGATGATCGACTGATTCTGGTGCTCCACTCTTCGATGTTGATAGTGGGTACGACGAGCAATGAAGCGACCATTTTGTTGTTGCCCATTCGAATCGATAATTATATTTCCAGCACAATCGGAGCATGTGCAAAGGACCAGGGTCGACATGTTTTCAAGTATTTTGAGTTAAATGGTCAGAATGCTGGAAAGTGTCAGGGTAGTAAACAGATCAAACTGTCAGTATAGAAGATCTAGAAGGAAATTGAAACAGGAACACTAACATTGCAAGATCACGAGGATAATTATGTGGTATGGAGGGGGCGAAATCAAGAATTGATACACAGGCAGGCCAATCCGACGACCTGTTGCGGGGCACGGCTTTGCGGGGTGGGTAGCTGTCACGCGGCATGTCACGCAAGGTGTGGCATACGGCTGCAGTGGGTACATATGCAGGAGTGTATGTCACGCGGCTGGTGGCATATGGCTGCGGGGAGTATGCAGATGTTGCGTATGATTCAGCTGTCACACAGTCTGCTGTGTACGGATGTGCAGGGTATCTAGGTGACAGCCAGCAGTTTCTTCCGCAGCACGCAAGTGCGCAGCTGAAGTCACCGGAGGGCGATTTTGCATAATTACCCGTTGTTTGCATGCGGTGTGAGCTATCAAGGGTTGCAATGCGGTCCGTGCGTTCAAGACACCATAGAATTGAAAGACAATACCCATAGGACAGCTGAGCTCGATCAAGTTCTGTCATCGGTTCATCAAATCTTAGTAGTGTCCATCGAAGAAGCTCTACCGTTACCAATCGCCATCTAAAAACCAACAACGAACTCACCAATGGCCAACAAACGACCTTCAGATGCTGGTGCGCTAATCTCAAAGCGCGTCAAAGCAGATGACGAGAATCACCAACAATTAATCGTCAGTAGCGATGGATCAGGTAAAGGTCAACTCATTCAAACCGTCAAGAGGTAAGCCCAATTCAACACGAATCATCATATTGTGTGTACTCGAGCTGATTATCAATCTCGTTACCGTACAGGACTAGCGGTCTTGCCGCACCAATCATGGTTCTCAGTGGTCATAGCGTCCGTCAACCGAATCCCCAATTTTGTAATGAAGCGCGTCATCCTTGAGCCTTTGCTCACGCTCGTCATCTCTCTCTCTCTCTTTTGATAGGCAGAAATACTGGATGTGAGGTTTGACTCATCGGGTGATCATCTGGCTTCTGCTTCAGCCGATCGAACCATCAACCTTTGGTCTGTCTACGGAGAGGAGTGCCGGAACTACGGTGTACTAAAAGGACCCAAAGGCGCCATCATGTCAATGGACTTCTCGCCTGTTCGACCACTCGACCGGCTTTATGCTGGCTCTGCCGATCGCACGCTCACCACCTTCGATCTTCATAGTGGACTTGCCGCGCGTCGTCACCGGGGTCACAGTGGAATTGTCAATACCATTAGCGTCTCAGTCAGTACGGGCCGTGACCTGGTGGCTTCAGGTTCGGATGATGGTACGGTGAGGATTTGGTGCGAGGAAGAAAAAGAACCAGTGGACGAGGTCGAGCTCGGTTATCCTGTCACTGCCCTTCAATGGTCTGCTGATGGCCAACAGCTTTTCATTGGTGGGATCGATAACGATATACATTGCTTCGACCTACGCAAGAAAGATGTCTCCTGGAGCTTGCGCGCACACACTGATACTATTGCTGGACTCAGGCTGAGTCCGGATGGTAGCTTCCTGCTCAGCTCTGCTTTTGACGACACTTTGCGGATTGTAAGACGTTTCTGTTTTTTTTTTTTTTTTTATATGCAAAGTGTGACTTTCTCAAAACATCTATATATAAATCACCTTTTTTTTTTTTTTTTTTGAAAAAAAATTAGTGGCCCTTTTCATCCTCATCGTAGCTACTCGACTGACAAGGACTCTCTCTCGCCGCGCCGATCAATCCTTTGTAGTGGGACGTGAGGCCATTTGCGCCTGTCAACAATCTCAACGGGCCCAATTACCCCCCTCGCCTCGTTAAAACCCTTCTCGGGGCGCCTGCCGGACACGACAACGTAAGTCTCATCGTCATCTGTTTACAACCCTCCAAGGCTTATCTCTTCATATTTCCCTAGCAACTTCGGACGCCAGCGTGGGACCCAAGTGGGGATCGAGTAGCTGTTGGCGCTGCCGATCGGTCACTCACCATTTGGCACGTTACGAATGGCAACATACTTTACAAGTTGCCTGGTCATAAGGGAACTGTGACCTCTTGTGACTTTCATCCCAAAGAGCCAATCATTGTAAGCGGTGGTGTGGATAGGCAGGTTTTTATGGGTGAAATCGATCCGATGGCTCGTTGAGACTGGACTATTCTTTCAATAGTCAACTGATTCAGTTGACGTAACTACATTGGGCGTTAGAATATTTGACCAGTACCACCGCTAAATGACAGCTGATATCATAGACGGCATAAAAAGGGAAAAAGGGAAAAAGATTGTACTAGTTGTATAATGCTCAAAAAACATCTCAAAGGCCAAGGATGCGGTAACTGGTGAAAAGCAGTTATAGAGAAACTCAGTGGACGTCTTATGCAAAGCTCATTGTAAATGAGTGTAAATATAAATTGACCAAGAGGCAGGATGTTGGCAATGCAATATTTGAGGCGTTTGAACCAATCAACAAGTTGCAATCCACTATCAGATTGTAAAATTCCCAGACAATTTGGGGCTGGACGAGACACACGCCAAACAAAGTTAAGATTACACGTGCGTACACTCAGATGCTTTCATTTCGGACTTAGTTTGCAATACAGGGTCATCAGGGGATATGTAAGGCTTTCAGGCCATTTTTCTTTTCTCGTGCATTTGTGAGTAAATTATGAACAAGGAAGTAACGAGAGAGGAAACTTGGAAAGGGGGTATGCACATCCCTTTTGTTCATGACGCCCAATATCTTCATTTGAGTCTTTAAACTAGCAAGCCTGGATGGTCAATTAATGGTCAGTCATCATTCGGAACCTTGCACGACTCCTACTTGGGCAGGCCGAAGCACTCGATCACGAAGCATCCACCCCAACTGATAAAATTTCAAGTTTAAGAAAAAAAAAAAAAAAAAAAAAACCTCAAAATCAGTAAAGATTTGGAAACCAGAAAAGGAATGAGTCTTACAACATACCTTTGAACAACTTAGAACTGAATTTGGTTCCTTGCCTGGTACTGGTGCTTGGTACATCGCTTCATGTTTATTAGGGTCAAATCTTTCGCCTGTCGGATCAAAGGGTGTGACACCAAACCGAGAGAGTGTCTGTTCGAGTAACGTCTTGGTACTACTAACGCCTGTCCAAAGATCGGCGAGTGACTTCCGAGCTTCATCAGTCGATCCATCCGAGCTCGGTGCGGTTCGGAGAGGCTCAGGTACAGAGTCAAGGGCGAGCTTAAGAACGTCAACGTTCGAGACCAAATCTTTAGCAAAGGATTGAATCGCGTAATCTTTCGCTTGAGCTTTCTCTCGACTTGTAATCTTTTGAAGGTTTTCGTAATCTGCTCGAGCCCGAATGTAGAGATCCTAATTGAGATTGTTATAATAGTTGGGTCAGTGAAAAAAAAAAAAAATTGAAGGCGGCAGGAAAACTGCTTTCGTGGAAAGAGAAAAAGTTTGAGGTTCATATACCCACTTTGTACTCAGCTATTAGAGCATCTTTTTTTGCTAACTGATCATCGGTTTTTGTTTGGGATGTTTCAGAGGTAGAGTTTGTATTTGTTTCTGATGTAGAGGTAGATTTCTCGGGAGTGGGATTTGAGTGATCGGAGGAGGTGGATGAATTGTATCGATGAGTTGTTGATGGATAGAGTAGCGGTTGATGAGGTGACAAGAATCGATTACGACGAAAGAACTGGAGAGAGCGAGGTGATCGAAAGACTGAGGTCATGTTTAAATCAATTTCTCGATGAGTCACTAGAGTCGTATTAATTCAAGTTACTCAGAAGACTGGCGAGGAAATTGGGTGAATGATAGATATCGTTGTCAATCGAATACCACTAAAGATAAATTTTGACCTCAAACACTGACTTTGAACAGGTCGGACTCTCGGGTCGGCCAAAATCAGAAGGAAAAAAAAAAAAAATCCCACTATATTCCGGTGTTTAAGCTGTAACATAAATTACCCGGTTTCATCCTTCGTTTGGTCCGGGTTATCATGCCTCCCAACTTTTCAAGTTTCAAATCAGGAGCAACTTTTAGGCCATTGGTATCACAACACACTCTGTCATCTTTTAATATTTGATATTCCTTGAGATACACATTTATCAGAGACTTTTCCAAACTTTATAGGGAATTGTACGCAATGGCTAGCTTTATGGTTACTAATGGCAAAGATAAGGAAGTTTCAGCTCCAAAGCCAAAACTGATACTCCTCCCTCAAATTTCAAAATTTTGAGGGGTTCAAGAGTAGGTTTGATCTTTTTCAGGCCAAAGAATTTCCTAAATTAGTTTCTTTCAAAAAAAAAAAAAAAAAAAAAAAAAAAAAAAAAAAAAAAAAAAGTTTTATCTTGAAGGAAGCTAGTTTTAGAACTCCATTGATTGGAAAAATTCTGAAACCACTCTTGAACCCTCAAAATGTGAAAAATTAAGAGTGAGGGGAGTCGCAATTTGGGCTTTAAAGTTACAAATTTTTCTTAGCTTTGACACTATTGACCATGGCTATAATCTTAGACTCTTTGGACTTTTGGATTAAAGTTGAATGTTTATCACTGTGGAGTTTTTATATATATTTGTAACATGCTCCAAATCAAACATGCCATGTTTTCCCCATGATCAAAGCTCAAAAGTGAATTTCATTACTCTTGATCTAGGCTCTAAATTCACCATCAAAACTTCAGACCTATTGTATTGATCTCACTTGGACTTGTGCTCACTGGTAGAATTGCAGCTTAAGTCTAGTGATAAGTGGATAATGACCACAAAAACTAGCCTAGCTATGCAGAATTTTTGATGGTAAGCCTGTTGAGGCCCCCAAATTTTGACCCAGCTTTTTCAAACTAAGGGTATAATAACCACAAAAATAAAACAACAGTAGGTACTATGGGTATAACTATAAAGTTTAGGCCTGATCAGACTACGACAGGCCCAAAAAGAATGAGCTTTATTGTAAATTCTTCTTGTCTGAATCTATATGTGGCCATGGCAATCACTCTAGGCAATATTTAAGCAATTAAATATTGAGTAAAGCAGGGAATGGTGACCCAAAGTTTTAACTTGTACTTGTCCGAGTGTGATTAATAGCTTGAGCTTGAGACAAGTATGTAAATTATGAAACAGTTGAAAGACAAGAGTATCTCTTGTTTCACTGTACTTGTAGAGATAGGATTTATGTATATAATTAAAAAGCCTTTATTATAATGTCACTCTTGAGTAATACTTATACTCAATATAGAAAATCAAATGACATAGTTCCAAAAAGATGTTGAGCACAAAATATGTACTAACGAAATGTGACTTCAGTCAAAGCTCTCATAAGTTCTATGTACCTGTTAGACCTTCTTTTTGTAAATATATATATATATATATATGTATATGTATGTTGGATGGGAAGATGAAGCTTATAAAAGAACTAATTGACTTAATGATCAATACGGAGAAAAAAGGATTTTAAAAAAACAGGAATTTCAGAAAAAAAAAAAAAAAAATCTATTTACAAATCAGATTGAAAAAATGATTGATTTAAATTCGAGTTAAAGAGTTTTACCCTGTGTTTGATGATGCGATCATATATCAGATTGGGAAGAATTCATTTTACTTTGGTCGATTTATTTCAAGGAAATTATACCGATCATGAATGATCTTGATATTTTTTTTGTAGGTAGATTAAATGATCGAACAGTCTCTTACATATTTTTTTTTTATCCTCGACTTTAAAGAAAAGTGTTCTTTTTTTTCACCCTGTTTCTCCACAAAGAAGGCCCTCCCGGCCTACATTTTTGGGTTTAGGCCATAGAATTTCATTCCAAGTAGCAAGAAAACTCAAACTCAAAAAAAAAAAAAACTGTGTACCTTTTTCCCAAACTATCAGATGCTAGAAATGAGGCATGAGAGAATTGAGCGACATTTGAAAACACAATATCATTAGCTTAGTGCACGAGACCATAGTAGAGCGGAGGGGGAGAGAAAGCATCTGTTGGAAGGTGGCAAAGAGAGACAGTAAAAGCGATGGGTGAGAAAAGTTACAACAACCATCACTACAACTCTGTTATAGGTCTCTAATCGGTATTAGTTCATGATTGTGAACGCAGAAACATTTTTGTAGCAGCATCCAAGATAAAACAACATACAATCAGGAAGGGATACGGAAGCTATGTAAGCTGGATTGGGAGTGAGATTGTATTAGGTGCAGTGAGCAAGTACCGAGCAGGAGGCGTTCAGTAGCCTTGTTGAAAAAAAAGTTACAGGTTTCGGCCCCCCTGACAAAGTCCACAACAATAAAAAAAATAAAAAAATAGCTATCAACAGAGGTTCATTCAATGAAGTTGTACACGGAATTGATTTCTCAAAAGTGTCGATAAAGAAAAACACAAACCCGCAATTGAATATCTCTCTTTTTGGGAAAAATGTGTTTTGGTATTGTAAATTTCTTTCAAACTTATCGCGTAGCTAACAAACAATCTTATTTTTATTTATTTTTTCCCTAAACTCATTATTGTTTTCAAAGAAAAGAATGAGTGTGAGACTACAATGAGTGTGCGCGTACATGACTAGGCTGAGCTCAAACAATTTTAATTTAATTCAATGTTTGGCCGTCACATTTAAATGTGTTTTATTCCTTTATTTTTGACAATAAAGGATTACATAATATTAAGGTACTTTAACATTTTTTATTGTACCTTATAACCCAGACCCTTATCCGGGCAAATAAAGTACCTCTACCACCCCGTTACCACCAAGTTTCACCCACCTTTTTCCAACTACCTTCCATATCTTTACCCCTCAACCCTCAGAAAAAAAATTCCTTATACCCTTCAACATGTCTGATTCTCGTAGACAGGAGCTTGAACAAGCAACTCCAAGTCTCGAGGGATATGTATTTCAAAGAAAGATTGGGGAAGGTTTAATCGGGTCTGTCTGGCTCGCCTTTGACGTCAAAGTGCAGACTGATTGTGCTATCAAAGTGCTTGAATCTACTTCTATGACGATGAACGAGATTGACACAGAGATTTCTGCCTATAAAGTTGGCAAGGATTGTCCCTTTATCGTCAACTTCATCGAATCGTCTTACGCTGGAAATAGATCTTTTATCGTCATGGAGCTAGTAAGGGGTCAAACTTTGACCTGTTGCAACATGGCTAAAGGAGGAATCGTAAGTACCTTATCATTATTTCTCGAAACGTGATACTGCAACTTTGTCCTCTTTCAGGATTGGACTTCGAGCGATGCGAGGATCATTGTAGCCGAGATCGCCATTGCTCTCGACTATATGCACACTCGAGGGGTTTCTCACTCGGATCTCCACTCCGGGAACATTCTTTTGGATGCTCATGGTCACGCTAAGCTGATAGACTTTGGTTCTGCTACGTTTCATAACACAGCTTTGCAGGGAAAAGACGTTCTAGAGTTTGTGGACGATTGGAGACGATTGGGCAGGATTCTTTACGAGATGGTCACCGGAAAAGAGTTTGAGGTGAGATCGGATGAGGCTGACGGTTTTAGAGGCCCTTTCTTTTCAGATTCTCTCGACATCGATCATTTTTGTCGACATTTTATCACCTGGATCACAGGATTTGATAAAACATGGCCGACACCAACACTGGAAGCTATCAAGGATCACCCTTTCTTTGAAGATTTTTCTTGGGAGGAGATCAACAACCGTTCCAGTATGGGGCCATTTTTGCCTCCATAGTTCCTTTGACTTCCTTCTGTTTTATGTATTTGTGTATACTATTTATTTCTTTGGGTTCTTTCTACATTATGTGTTTGTAGATACTATTCAGTTTCTTTGGGTTCTTTCTACATTATGTATTTGTAGATACTATTCAGTTTCTTTGGGTTTTTTCTACATGATGTATTTGTAGATACTATTTTGTTTCTTTGGGTTTTTTCTACATAATGTATTTGTAGATACTATTTAGTTTCTTTGAGTTCCTTCTGTTTTATGTATTTGTAGATACTATTTATTTCCAATCTTGAGCCTCTTGTAAATAAATGTATATGAGGATCTTTGACACCCTACGCGGCTACCTTGGTATTACCTAGGTATATCACATAGGGTTCCTGAGTGAAGTTGAACGCAATTTGTGATGGAAGGTCTTGGATTTCATGTAATTTGACAAGAAAAAAAACCAATCACACGCAAGACGATAACAATTTTTAATTTTATTTTGTCACGAGAATGGAGGATGAGAAAGGGCAAGCTTTAGAGATTGTGTTTTTTTTGAAACAGTTCAGTGTCTTGTAGGGGTTTGACAAAGAGTGACCCTGTCGGATGACCACTATTATTTGAAGTCATGGTCTATAGGAATGGCTTGTTTTGCAGCTGGCGTCTAAATCTCTTCTGATTCTTAAGAAGAGGCAGTTGATGACTGATCCAAAAATACACGCTACTCTCGACTCTGGTCTATGTCTGATTACGACTAACCCCTTTTCGTGACTGACTAAAACCATGTTCGCCCTTCCGAGTTCCCACGTCGAACTCTGTTCTCGGGCCCGTGCCCCCCAAAACATTCCTGGTCCTTTTGTTTCCAGCCTCGATAGTGAATCCCGTGACCCTTTTGAGAGGGGCTCTGGTGAGACCAAATATGTAGCATCCATTCCTCGGTCCGTGCAAGTGTCAGAAACCGTGTGGAAAGCTCTCTCTCGGCGGTGCAAGGGCCAATGCCACCGACTGGCGTAGAAAGGACTGCAGGGAACTGTGCAAGGGCGAAAGTGTGGGGAGTGACTTGGGTGATAAGGAAGTCTAGTGTTTGTTCATCCTTTTTCTATCTGCCTGTCAATGCCCTTCATGCTCGTTGGTCTCCATCACTCCCAGTCATCAGCAGTACCCCTCTCCCTCTGACCTTCAACAAGCCATTTTATGACTTCCGGACTCCGGTTCTCCTTTTCGCGCGGCCATCCTAAAACCTCACAGCGAGTACATCATCCACAAAAACATGGGATAGGGGTATCACTTATCGCATCAGCAACGATTTGACTGCCCAAAGTCCTTGGATGCTCTGACTTTTCAGTCAAGTCGTGATGTTCCAGTTCTCATATAACCACCGCCTACTCGGTGTAGCCACACCACCAAGGACAAGCTAGCTCAAAGATTCTTCTACCTCACTATACATTGCACTTTATCAGGATCCACCTTTCGCCTCATTCATCTTGTCCGCTTGGGCCATTTCAAAGAAAAGGCGCATCGTTTGTCCACTCTATAAATATCAGCTTAAATCTCACTCATATAGGCCTGCGTCTCGTGTCCCTTCCTAGACCACCCTGTCTGTTCCATCCTTCAAACTGATTGATCACCTCAATCCACATAGTCACCAAGTTTCCATTCGAAAAGCATTCATACTTCTTTTTCACTCGGCGTCTGAGTCAGTACCACTTTTCAACATCATCAATTCCGATTCGGCTTGATTCCTTAATTAGGTCTACATGTCCTTCCTCTTCGAACTTCCCAACATTGCTGGAGATGTACTTGTACTATCTTGTAAAAGCATCGTACCTGCTTGTTGGTCTTATTTCATTTTTCGATTGGTACTACTGGGGAGTCCACTGGATCTTTTATCTCTTGTATCGCAAGCTCTTCGGTCTCGCTTGGGTCTACCGCTCGCTATCCGACTTATCGAAATCTTTGAAGCATATTACAAGAGGCCTTTGGTTACCGATCCGGCGTTTTTAATCAGCACCATTGAGGTGCTTTTTTCGATATATTATGTTGATCTGATAAAGCGTGTACAAAAACGCTTTCCCGGTGAAACGCATTCGCACGAGGAGTTGTATGAACTTGTTCGTAGAATCGTTGGAGTTGGACTCCAACCTGCACAAGCCGTTAGCCAGGGTTCTGAAGAGCTTACAACCTTGGGCAAATACCCCATTCCGAAGGGTGGCTTCCGACGATTTACAAAGGTTCATTCATTCCTACTAATTTTTCCCTCTTCTCTCTATCATCATATTATGCAACTAAACCAGCGCCGCCATTCCTTGGGCTCATCAGGAGACTTCACTGCTCAATCCTGTCTACCACGATCAACTAGAGGTCGACCAAATCCATCCACCGAGTCTCTATGCCCCTACTACATATCTTGACTTTGATCACCCTCAAGCTATCAGTTTCAGGCAGCATCAAGTCAAATGGTTTTTCGACTGTAATTGGGACGACATTCTTTACGACAACTTTGCAAAATGGGTGGCTGCAGTCCTTTTTAACATATCACCCGAGGAGATCATGCAGACGGATAGTGTCGCGATCGAAAGAGGTGTTGCGTCAGACAAATTAAGAAAGCCTTTCCTAGACAAGCTTATCCATTGCTATGAATGTCGTACTGGTCGCCCATTCCCACCTGGTTATAACCCCAAACTAAAAGGAAAAGTAATCAGACCGACGCTGGATCCAGTCAAGATCCAATTCCGGTCCTTGTCTTACTACGGCTTGGCTTATCTGAGTGGAAGAGCGATTCGTGCGATGCTCCGCCTTAACGGTTTCCGTCTTGAAAAAAGTGTCAATCGCGACGTAGGTTTAGAGTATCTCATCCGTATTTCTGAGGGCTGGTCGACGCAACCAGTAGAGGAACGGGAGACACCTCTGATCTTCATTCATGGTGTTGGTCTAGGTATGTAAACTCCGTTGACTTGACCCTACCAAGTCATCTGCGCACCCTCATTCTGATACCTCGTAATCATTATCTGAATACATCCAGGCTTGGCACAGTATATAACCATAATCCAATATCTTACCTTTTCTGACTGGGCCCACGAGCGACCAATAGTTATATTACTTCAGCCTTGCGTATCGTCAGTATATTCTCTCAAACCACGATCTTCACCTCTGATATGATACTTTCATTTTGATCACGGTACCTTTTAAAAATAAATATCTCGGTTCCTTATACAGCATGGAGATCTTTTCTAAACGGTTTCTAGAACCTCCTAATCAAGATGAAGTGACAGGCGATATTCGTGAAATGATTTATAGATGGAAATTCGACCAGACTGGGATTGAATTATTATCTCACTCGAATGGTACCGTTATCTCGGGTTGGATCATCAAAGCTTTCCCTGAACTTTTGAAAAGATGTTGTATGATTGATCCAGTGTGTTTTGGTGCGTTTTTTTTTTTTTTTTTCAGGTTCTGCTACTCGGTATCTTTGAGGATTCTCTTTCACTCTCAGTGTTGTTCATTTACCTGAATAAATTAAATTTGAATTTTACTAATCGCGGTTTTTCGTTTCCTTTTCTACCTTTGCTTATCACTATACTTGTACATTTATTCTTTCAGCCCTCTGGTCAGTCTACTTCGTTTGTTTTTATATCTCATGTGTTGTTTCTTCAGAATTTAAAGTAAGGCATCTGACACGTCTTCGAGCTGACTCCTTTTTTTTTATTTTATTTTTATTTTTTTCAATAGGGAAGGCGACATTTGCTACAAGTATGTATGATTCAGTTCAATTTTTCAAAGGTCTTATACCCTTTTCTGATTTCGCCACCTCCAACACCTTCAACTTTCTCTCAAACAAAACCAGGTTTTTGTATGCAAAACCAAAGACAGGGATGGAGAAGATCATACGATTCAATCTAGGTACTGAGCCCGGGATTGCCTGCTACACCCAGAGGCACTTTAATTTTATTTCAGCCCTTCTCTGGCCACATCAGATCCCTGGGTTTTGTGATCCGAATCGATTCTCTGTCTTCGTTGGTGGTCGAGACGCGATTCTAGATGGAGGGAGAGTGAGACAATATTTGCTGAACGAAGGCATGAGAGATGCGTTCCCTAATCAAGTGAATTCTAGAGAGGTCTGCGATTTTATTTTATTTTATTTTTTCTCTTTTCTTTACTGATCCATCACTCTCAAGATTGACTAAACCGACTTGTTTTGCAGCGTAAAACGCAAAAGGAATTCGGGGCAGGTGGGCAAGGGTCTGACAAAAAGATTGAACATGGTGGTGGGCTCGTGATAGATTGGAAAGCGGGACATGGTCAAACTTTCATGCCCGATAACCCGTATTTTCAGCTTATCAAGAACTGGGTTGAGGGTGAAGGCTACAAGTTTTAAAACCACAACCCTTTTACTTCTTTTTCAAATGTGAAGGTAAGAACTTTCACATGATGTAAAAGAAGTTCGGATGATGAACCTAAAACATGAGCCGTAGAAAGCAAGCGCTCTCAATGTTTGTAAATCGAAAAAAACATTGTCAACAGTTACCGGCCAAAAATGAATAGAAATTGTGATAAAGTATGAATCAAGAAAGTCGAATTTGACATGCTGTTGTTGATTTTATTACCTAAAAGTGGTTATGTTTGTCTTAAATCCAACTGGCAGAATCTCCCCCCCTTTCAAAAAAAAAAAAAAAAAAAAAAAAGATAGACAGAGGTCGTAGGTACCCTGATCTTTGCAATATTATCCAAATTCGAGGTTTTCCAGAATATATTATCGTCAAACTCCCCCACCAATGCTATTTCATATCTACGATAAGAGTACAGAAGTCAGCGTACGGTTTAGAATCAAGAACGTAAGAAGCTATTGCCTAAGGTCCTATAGGCGCATCGCAGGGTTTTGTACAAAGATCCCAGAACCATCATCAGATTAGACGCACAAACCCATCAGGGAAGTCCTTGAGGCACAGAATTGGAAAGTCGTGACAATTTTTGATGCTAGGGTAAAAATTTAATCCAAGCTACAGCTACATGTAAGGTGAATTCAAATCAATAATCATTTCACCCTGTCTCTAAAATATTTTTTGTGTGCAATAGGAGTGACTAAAACTGAACACAATTTTGCAACAACAATACTCAACAGAAAAATCAAATTTTGAAGAACAGTACTAATTATGATTGGCTTACAGTTGCAACATATACAATGTATACTCCATCAGCAATTGATCTGCGAGGTCATACTTGAAAGGTTTTAAATATTTTTATGCTTGTGATATAAGCCATTGCAATACCACATAAGGAACCACAGGCAAAAAAAGGAAAGACTTCATAATTCATACCACAACCGACCGCATCTTGAAGAAACGAGACTGGGGAACGATAGTGTTTGAAGGATCCACGGCTATAGGACGTGCGCCTATGTGCCCCATGGAGTGACTCAATAGTATTTAGGGAAACTCACGTATGAAGCATCAGTAAATCATTCTCGGACTGGAACTAAGAAAATTCACACACCATTTAAACCAACCAAAACTCTCTAAAGGTTACGAGACTTGCAGCACACGGTGGCATCAGGGAAAGCAACTGATAACACACCGAAGCGAGAGGAGTACCTGGGTACGAAGAAGTTGAGACAAATGATAATGGATGAGAAAACAAAGTACAATAGCCATTCTCCTATAAATGCCTTGGAATTCGTAATGCCCTGGATGAGATAGATGGATTGGTGAAGAAAAACAATCATTATTAGATACGACATCGTTAATCTTTCTACAACATTACCAAGTATAAGGACGGCATGTCTCAAGACATGAGCATGAATCATTAACCTTTAATAATGAAAGATAGCGTGAATGATTACTTTTTAATACACTCAACCTACTGTTGGCACTCTGCCCACTTTTGGAACTTGAACAGTTGTACTGTCCGAAAGAATAAACATACTTCCTACGTAGAATCCAGGAAGAAAGATCGCACTGCTAACGACGTCGAGAAGCACTCCAACTAACGCAATGCTGGATGCGTCATAGATCTCTGTGAAGTACCTTTCTCGATAAATCCTACAGTTTGAGGACCATATGTTAGGTTTTTTTTTTTTTGTACAGGAATCAATCTATCAAGCAGACTCTCATATTATTGAGATTGTAGGGTCTCGTACCTGTCACATCCCTGTCGCCAAGATTCCCGCGGACGCCAATTGCGGTAGAAGATTTGAAGTAATGATGGGAGAACGCAACAGCTAAAACGACAAATGGGGGGGAATAAACTTCAAAAAGGAGCGTATCGTGTTAAAAAGGGGGGTGAGTTCTGAATATTAAATTAAACTGAAGGTGTGGGTGCTATCCAACTGTTGAGAAAGACAGTAAATGCTAGTGTTCAACCTATTGTCTTACCTGATGCGCCAGCGATTGAAATTGGTCAAGTTAGATCTCACTCGAGTCTGATGTAAAGGAGGAAGCGGTGAGTTAAAATTGATGAAAATTCTGAAAGGATAGCTTTTGTAGCGTTTCCAGGTAGGTCCTCCGAGGACATTCAACTCTTGATCTATCCAACGCCGTTCAGATCTTACTGCCTAGGTTTTTTCAGTCAGGAATCCTCCCAGAAAAATCGAGACTCGAGAGCCGTGCTGGTGAGCGGTGGTCCTATCTGTTGAAAGATCATAAGCTGGGCCACGGTGATGACACCATCATCTTTCTGCGGTCTTTTTGTGATGAAAGTTCATCACCCACTCCATAACCACACAATCGGAAACCTAAAACCGAAACTGTTTTCAGCGTCCTCGGATGAAGACATCGTCGGGCAGAGTTCAACACACTTGCCTTTGATGGGGCTAAGAATGTAATGTTCATGTGACTTCAAGTTCAGAGATCTTGATCAATGTGCCAAATCATTCGTGGTGGTTCCCATCAAAAAGTAAACGTCAGCCCCCGGATATCTGATTCGAGTCTGAGCACTTCAAACCCCCAAAAGCAGCTCGTTTGCGATTGTTCGCGGACCTGGAATAATAAGGCATTTGAGAACATAGAGTTTTTAGAACGAGTCAACCAATTAGCATTGGAAGACGGCTTGGCACACGGACATGGTGGGACGAGAAGAAAACCAAATATCGGATACAAAAAGGAACAGCATTTGCTCTACTCGAAGTCTGCCTCCATGCCTCTATTTTCCTGACCAGGTTCCTAAACCTCGTATCCAACCCAGTTCAAATTTATGACGAGATTGGGGTAGGCATACGAGGTATCCTGTGGCTAGGATCCTATCTCCCTGGAAAGTTTATTCATAGTCCTAGATAATATACATATGAGAGGGTTTATTATGCATCATACAAGAGTCATCATTTGCAATGAAAAATGTGCATATCATTCATTCGCCGGTGAACTGTGGCTTTCGCTTCTCGTTGAAAGCCCTTAAGCCTTCAAGACGGTCTTTACTAAATAGTACAGTATCGTAGCATTGTCTTTCGAAATCAAGACCTGTCTCACTACATTTCATAAACGCGACAACTAATCAGACACCACAACTCAATATAACACTAGAGATTCTACAAAAAACACTGACAGATCAACTTCGACACTACGGTTGATGGACATTTTCGCTGCTCGAATCGCAACTGGAGCTACGAGATTTGAAAAGGGATAGGAATCTGAGCCATGGTAGTACTCTCATCATCAAGAAGTTGGAATGGGACATACCGTTAGGTAATATTCCTCGAGCTACTTTGACCGCTAGATCAGTAGCAGACGTATCACCTTCTGCGCGATAATCCAGCAAACCTAAAGCCACAAGGATACCGAGTTTAAGATGTCAGAGTGTTTCATACAAAAGGAAAAAAAAAAGTTGAAGAATCCGATAAAGTCTAGATCAACAAACCAAGGCTATAAGCCTGTTGTGAGTCAAGCACCTTTGCCCCAAAGATGAGATCCTTTGCTTTTGATAGACCGATTAAACGAGAAATTCGTTGGGTACCGCCAGCTCTGTTTATTTTAACAAGCCGGATTTATAAAGGTTAGAAGAACATTCTTCAGAAAGGTTAGGCAAGTCTCATAATTCACCCCTCACCCAGGGATAATCCCAAGTCTAGTTTCGGTTAGCCCAATCTTGGTTGCTCCTAGTCCTAAACATAAGGGGAGGAGAAGGTACGATCTCAATAATTTTACATATCAAAAATCAAGATTCAACTAGTGTAATTTAAAGTCAAAACCGGTAAAGTACACGCACCTGCGACCCTTAAATCGCAAGCCAAAGCGAGCTCAAGTCCGCCTCCCAGGCAAGGACCATCGATAGCGGCAATGGTAGGCATAGGGAGAGTCTCCAATTCATGAAGAGCACTTCTTAACTCATGAAGAAACTTTGAAACTTGGATTTTGGTCATATGTTGACGTTCTTTCAAATCGGCACCGGCACAAAAGGACCCGGGTACAGATGACTTTAAGACAAGTACTCGTGTACCATCAAAACGTACGGTCTCCAGAGCTTCCGAAAGTTTAGATAAGAGGCTAGTTGAGATTGCATTCTTTGCTTGTGGTCGATTCAAGTTCAAGAATGTGAGTCCCTGGAGGTCAGGATTCGATGGCGGGTAATCTAGATAAACGTCTTGTGTAGTTGAACTTGAGGAAAGTGGTCTATACCACGCTTGTTGCTTCAGAATACTCGTTCTACAACTTCTTCGCAATAAATTGGAAGGTATCAAAGGCAGCATCTTGATAAGGTCAGGACCACGAGTTGATGATTGCTGGAGCGGATCAAGTAAGTGTAAGCAACTCGATGACGTCACACTTCCACCAGACCTAACCTTGTCTGGTACTTAACCTGACCGTTTTGCCGCGTTTTGAGTGGTTTACAGTACTCTACACTGCTTACATATGCCAGACCCACAACTTGAACCAAATCACATTGCTGAGTATAAAACCATGAATCCTGTTTGCTTTCATTTTTTTTTTTTTCCCATGAACAACGCAAAAAAAAAATCGACTTCGTACGTTGATTAGATTGATATCTTTTCAAAAAGCACGCAAAATACCTCTTGTTTAGAAATAAACTGTTTTTTTTCTTTTTTTTTTAAAAAAAAAAGGAAAAAACAGAAACACAAAAGGTTTTTTTTTGCGCCGTCCAGATATCATTGATCAAATTTAAAAAAGTCCTTGAACTTGGGTGCAGTGCAGCTTCTGTTGACTCTTCGTGAGGCGACCTAGAGCTCGGAGTGCAATGTTCTTGGTCACATTTCCTTTTTTTTTTTTTTTTTTT
>MU167231.1:324560-339005 GCA_015951145.1 Cronartium quercuum f. sp. fusiforme G11
AGGGTGTTCATGTGAAGTGGTTGTGGATTGGTTGTGGATTGGTCAGAGAAGTTGAGAGAGGCTGGGAGTGTAGATTACAGTGAGAAGAATCCAAGAATCAACTTCAAGAATCCAGTAGAATCCGGAAAAACTGGATTATCTGAAGTTGGAAAAAAGCCAATTAAAACTGGATTCTGAAGTTGGTTTTTTGACTTCAGAGTCCAGTTTTTTATGCTACCAAACAGCTCACTGTTTTCGGGTATTTACCCGACTTCAAACTTGAATTCGAAGTCGGAAAACCATGGTTGAAGTTGGTTGCCAAACGGACCCTAAAGTTTTTTTTTTTTTTTGGAATTATGAGCTAAATCTGAAACCTAAACCTATGAGTTTCTTAAAAGTCATTAAATAGGATTGAAAAAATAAGTTTTTTGATCGTAAAATTGAATTGACCAAGAAAAAAAAAAAAAAAAGACTCCTCGAGTAAAAATCATCATTCCTAAACCTCTTTTTTTTTTTTTTTCGATCTCAAAAGTATTTCTAAAAGTAGTATAAAGATTACAGTTAATTTTTCTAGTATTTTTTTTTTTTTTTAAAAAAAAAAAATTAATTGATGGCCTTTGTGATTTTACTATATATATATATATTTCAGCAAAAAACTTACTTTTTAAAAGTTTAACCTTTTTTTTTTTTTTTTGAAGTAATTACATCATTCTACGTGATGTTGAACATTCTTAAACGAGTTGAGCACACACAAACACACTCTCTCTCGACTTTTTTTTTTTTTTTTTTTTTTTCCATCGAAGAATTGTAATTCATTTTGTTATTATTAAGTATGTTATAAGTAGACGAAGTGTTGAGATAGTATTATTTTTTTCACGAGTAATGGTTTGATTGAAGTTAGTGCCGGAAACTGTGTTTTGGTATGATCATAGTTAAGAATATAGTTTAAAAGGGTTTTGAGGTAAGTTTTCAGTAGTTGGTAAGAGTGAGTATGATATGTGGATCTCTTTTTAGATTTTCGTATACAAAAATGTTTCGGTGAGATGAAGGGCAAATTTTAGCCTTCGTTCGAAGAGTTTGAATTTTTTTTATACCCGCCGAGACAAACTTTTAAGCGCACGGCTTCATCAGTGATCAGGTGTTGGATGCAGAAGCCCTACATCATGAAGGTTGCTGAAGATCGTGATTATAAGCTGGTCTTTCTTTCCTTACGGGGCAATGACTTCAAGTCTCCCAAGAGCTCACTTGGATTCTAAAAATAACATATTCTATTTGATCTTAAAGCACTCTACAACACGTTTGATCATGAGAAAAAAATACAGCAGTTGTTGAAAGATCAGTGATATAATATTTATATATTACTTAAGATGTGATATAGATATAAAACCATTATTTTGTTACTGTAAAGACTTGATGAACCCAATGTTTCTCCACCCAAAAAAGCCCATATAATAAGTATCCATTAAATCTCTTGCTTTACCCTCCTTCCACAAAATCTCCTACTTTCTTTCACTTTCTTTATTGTGTGTCGAACATTGAGAGTTTTTAATCCGATTTCTCAAGCCATCTTCTGATATGTTGAAAATGAATCCCATTCTCAACCAAGCTCTCACCATGAGCAGCTTCCCAAGCCATGACTAAACCTGAATTACCCTTAAAAGGTTCAGATTTTGATTCAGATTCTGTCATACCATTTTGAAGTAAATAATTTCTAATTCTAGGAGCGTCTAAAACTGCGTCATTACCAGCAAGGAATACACTACATCTTTTACCATCAACAAAACCGGGTACGTCAACTGGCCAAAGTATATTAGCAGCCCAATTGAAATGTCGATGTAAGTTTTTAGCTACTCCTAATTCAGTACCGATGAAATATCGCATTAGTCGTTCGAGACCAGTCTTTGGTTCTGCGTAAAGGAAGCTATTTTTGAATTCGTCAGTGTTTGAAATGGATTGAGATAGATTAGGGAGGTAAGGGTATAAAAGCCAAGTCTTACTCACTTATGACAAACATGCCCTTCCCTTCGTTTTGAACAGCCATAGATCATCAGCAAATGTAATCTAACTGTCATCTAAAACATATTAAAGAAGAAAACTCACCAAAGGCCTAAAATAAACAAATAAAGATAGGTTCACTTTGTTGATCATCTTCCTTTTTTTTTTTTTTTTTTAAAAAAAAATCATTCAAAAGGGAAAAAAAAGAACTCACAAAAACAAACTGGATCTACTAAACAAACTCTTTTGATAAGTTCAGGAATAGATTTAATTATCCAAGCAGCAACAATAGTACCATTAGAATGACCAAAGATTTCAATACCAGTTTGAATATTATTAAATTTTTCTTTGTGTAATACTTCTTTTATATCATCAATCATTTCTTCTTTAGATGGTGGATTTAAATGTTGTGAATCAAAAAATCCAAGACTGAATCGAATAACATTTTTAATTTTTTTCAGTCTTCTTTCATCAATATATATATAATAAAAAATGGAGGGTCGGACAGAAAGTAAAGACCGGACCACTTACGAGATTGAAGGTTGAAGGGGTACCATTATTGGTCTTGATTTTCCCCATTCTGAATGTGTGAGGTAATTCAAGAGAGAAATGTATTGAATTAGACCTGTTTATAAATTCGTATGACATCCTTTGGTAAGCATTTAACCCTCTAGATATATGATATTATGAAATATAGAGAGCCTCAAACACACCTATGCCCAATCCATGAATACAAATAAATGGTGCCGTTCGATCATATATCGGCAACTGATCCCAACCTTTTGGTTTTCTAATCAAGTACTTCAAACCATTAGATCTCCCTGTACATTGAGTTTCTTTAAAACCATAATGTGTCATCCTTTGTTTTACTATCCAACTAAGACTATTAGTGATCGAATAAAATCCGAAAGGTCGTAAAGTAACCTTAACTGGATCTAAAGTGAGTCTCATAAGTCTATCTTTTAATTTAGGATTATAACCAATTGGGAATTGACAACCGGTACGTCTTTCAAAAATTTCGACAAAATCATCCATTAAATTTAAATGAAACTCATCTAAAACTTTAATATCATGAGCATTAAAAAAAGCCCAAGCCATCCATTCTCTAAAGTTTTCTCTTTTAATTTCATCGTATTTGCATTTACCGAACCAAACTACTAAATGAGATCGATAATCAATCGCTGCTGGACTATCGAATGGTAATATTTGATTAGATATTAAAGCAGATGGTGAAGTAGGTTGAGATGTAAGTGATTGAGTACAAGTTTCATTTGGTGGAGTGTAAGAAGAGATGGAAGTAGGACATGATGAAAGGCTAGAGAGTGAGTCAAAAGAGGAAAAGCCACGAGCTCTTGAGATGCGTTGATCGAGTTGTACTTGATTGAGTTTAAGGTTAGGGTCCAGCTCTAATCCACTACTGATGATACGAGAAATACATGATCGAAGGAATTCGATATCATGTTGAGCTTGTGGTATTCTACGCTGTGCTGCTTTAGCTCTGATGAAGTAATAAATTGAGAAGATAACTTCCAATAAAGCGTATGATCCTAACAATGGTTTGGGTCGAGATCGAATGAGATAGGGTATGATAAAATTGATTGGACGGATGTTTAAATTGATTTGATAACGACGAAGGATTAGACCCAATAAGTGAGTTGATGAATAGACCCATGACCATGGTACTACACACCAGACTGCCCAAATGAGTAATGAGTAAACCCATTGGGGTAAGTGAAAAATCGATGGCATCTCTAGTACTACACACAATAACCCGACCCTAGAACCCAAAGAACACCAAAAGGTAGTCGAGAATGGTTTATAGGCTATGATGTCTTTGTTCAAGTGTTGTTATACCAAGACTGGATGAAATGGGATCGAAGGGGTCAAAAGTCAAGGAGTGAAGAGAGCTTGGTCAACTGGTACATAATCTTACTTATTTTATGTATAATAAGCCAGGTCTTGTTGACCATGCAAGCTTTTTCATGTTATTTGGATTTTAATCAATCGGTGATCGATGTACATACCTCGTAGACTAAAAATCAAGTGACAGTATGATGTCATCATCTATCATTGACCTATATACTAAACCAAAGTAAGTATGTAAGTACTTACTCACTTCGGTAAGCATCGTACCACGGAACCTCGCCGAGAACACAACAGCTGATGTGGAGATCCTGCTCGCCGACCGGCCTCGAACACTCTATACCGTGGCTGTGCCGCAGTCGTGTGACATCCCGACTCGTGACACTCCGATGTGGACATCCCAGTCTACAGCATCATTCACCTTCTCATCTCATCAAACTAAACCTGATCTCTTCCACTTTCATTCATCAGTTTGCATATCAAATACAAATATAATCTATCAATTCACTTTCTTTCTTCCAATTCAGAGATCAAGCCCATATAGCTCAATGGTACCATATCCATCTCCTATCTCCTTCCTAGCTTCCCCTATTTTAACAATTTAATAAATTGATCATAATCTCCTTTCAGACGATTAATCGTCTAAATCTCTTGCTGTAAATGATGATCAGGTCCCGATATTGTCGATGCAAACTGAAATAGGTCCCTAAATACATCAATTTGGAACAATTTCTTCATATGTACCTCTACATACTAAATGTATCATATATCTTATCTTTTCACTCTACGTCACAAAATATCTCATCCACTTTGGATCTTTTAACATTCTGACTTTACTAGTGATGTAAAAAAGTTTATTGGGATATTTATTCAACTTCCTGGTAAGTCTTTTTTTTTTTTTCCTTGGCAATCAAAAATTCAGCACTGGACCTCAAAAAGAGCCACAAAACTTTCTCAAGTATCAGAGTCTGGACTCCCTTTTTAAAAATAAAATAAATTAAATGGGTTGCAAGGAATCCGGACTGTATTTCTTATGTAACATTATTATACTTGATTGATTCACATTTGAAACTTGGAATAAGTGGAAAGCAAATACATATCTTGTTGTTCTGAACGTAATTAGCTCTTTTCACTATTCAAGTTATTTCAAGTATGCAAGTTGTTCAGAGTCCCAACTTAGAAATTCTCCACTTAAATCAATCGGTATCTTAATCGAAAGTCCAGCAATAACTTTTGCAGGTTCAGTAGTTGGCAATAGTTTCTTTGAAGCGTGTAAGGATATAAATCGATCTAATTCTTCTGGTTTCATCTCTTTAGGACCTAGAGAAGACCACATCAAAAATGAACTTGAGAAGAGAATGGAAGAAAGAAAGGAATAGCAAGCGGGAGAGATTAAGTGACGTACCATGTTTTCTAAGGTAAGTTTGCATATCAGTGTCCACTACGCCAGGTCTTATGGAAATAGTAGTAAGTTCAGGCTCTTCATTTGCTAACGTACGCGCAAGTGAGTTAACAGCGGCTTTACTCGAGTTATCTGATCAGACGGAATGAGTTGAAAAAGGAAAAGTCAAGTTTGATGGACCAATAGATACTAATTGGAGGAGTTTCACGAATTGTCGATCTGATAAAAAAGGTCCCGTAGGGAAACCAAGTTTAAGGCTCCGGATGATGGCCGTGAAGTTTGCGGTCCAGGCTGGAAGGATCGATGGGATGGAGCGAGAGAGATAGAGAGGGAGAGAGAGGGAATGACGACACCGAGCCACTTACAGCTCGCCCATCTAACGCAGGTCAGGGAGAGTTTATTTTTCGGAGGAGGAGGAGAGAAAGATGCGCCCAATCAACCTTAGCAAAGGGAAGGGGAGACCCTATCATAGTTAGTTTCAAGAGTCCTTACCCTGCCACTTTTCCCACCGCCGCACCTGAGCTCACAAATACTACTCGACCATTCGAAGACCGAAGATGTGGGATAGCGTAACGGAGTATAGAGATGATGGAGAAGAAGTTGACATCAAAAACTCTTTTAGCACTTTCTACTTCGCTCTCAGCTATTCTGCCTATTTCGATCGTGCCAGCGTTGAGGATCAAGCCTGTTGATTTAGGTGAAAGTACATCAATTATCAAGCTTTGGTGAAGAAGATGAGTGGATTGATGTTTTCGTACCATCTATGGAACCGAAGCTTTCGAGCGCCAGTTTGACTACTGCCTCATTGTCTGCATCTCTTGTTACATCACCCTCGCAAACTTTTAACTGATCAGGGTAAGCTTTAAGCAACTCTTGGAGTTCTTTTGTTCGTGTGATGCAGTCAGATGATAATGATTCAAGATAGTTGGTCAAATCAAATGAAAAAAAAAAAAAAAAAATGATATCTGACGACTACAAAAGTTGGAAAAAGTGAAAGGGCTGACCAGATGAGGTCGATCTGGAGAGTGTGATCACATTGGCTGAGAATGGATCGGCTAAGAGTATGGTAAGTGTGGCGAGACCGATACCTCTGGACGCCCCGGTGAGCTGTGAGCGTATGAAATTTGCAAACAAAAAGAAGCAGGACAAGGTTAACAGAGGATGCGTCAAAGAGTCCTGACGGTGGCTTTATCAAAGAATTTCGAACAAAGCAGAATTAAAGAAGTACGAGATCATAGGCATGACGAGGGCAACCAAGGGTTCCACTGTTTGCCATCCTGTGCAATTTTTTATAATCGAGTCAAACCGAGGCCCAAAGCTGAATTCGCTCGCGGGCGCTTCATCATCTCTGATTTGATTGCTGCAGGCCGTGCGACGTGCCATTGCAAAAGATGTGACCCTCTTTTTTGGAGCGAGCTTGATCAGGTCGCGTGTTTGAGAAGCTCTCTAAATCTGTTTCGGGGTTCCAGAGTGCAAGTTACAATGATAGATGATAGATGACAGATTGACAGTGGAAGTGGAAGTTGGTGCAAGTGATGTAGTCTTCTTACGATTATTGTTGGTGATTTCTTGGACATTTCCTTTTTGGTTGGTTTGAGCCCGCTGCGGTGATCTGAGTCAGCTCTTGCCGCTCGGCAAGTCAATACTCAGCCCTCCCCGGCCGCCGACCCGCCGCGGCCGAAGCCCGATTCCGATCAGGGCGGCTAAGCGTGTAACTGAACAGTGCACACAGCACGTGATTGATTACGCAGTGACAGCGAAGCAAGCTGCGCGGTGCACAGCTCAAAGCAACCACAAGTGGACCACAGCTTGAGTTTTGGTCAATCCTTCAAAAGGTCAGCTCTCAAACCAACTTGAGACTCCCGTCCTCGAATGGGTTCAAATGTTTGGGTTTCTCTCCATCCAGCCACCCTCGATGTTGGTCTTCAAGCCGAGGTTCGTCTCTTTCAATTCTTCCATCACTTTTCCTGTCTTTAAAGGATGTTACAAATGTAATTTGCGTTTGATCACTGTGGCCCGTTCTTCGGAACAAGAGCTTACACGCCTGTAATGCTTGGTCATGGTTCTATGAGACAACAAAAGATCCATTGTCTGATTTCTTTCGGATTGACCATCTGTTTTGATTTTCACGGTTGTTATTTCCAAAGCTAATTATTATCTTTCTCTTGACTCCTCCCCCACATTCAGCACTTGACAGCCCAAGCGTCGATGACTTTTTCATCTGCATTAGCGATCATCTCCCGTTGAGGTTGGTATTGCCTCCTTTTTTTTCGTGTTACTTCTTTCTATTTTTGTGATGACCTCAATTCCTCTTTCCCCATCTTATCGACCATGGTGAGACCATTCGAAGAGAACCTTGACGCCTTCTTGTCTCGGTATTTCATACTTGCCAGTATATCCTTTCGTCTGAAAAACATTTCAAGCCATCTCTCCTTTTCATCATACTCAACCGTACATATTTAAACTGACATCTGTTTCGCCTTCATCCCAAACAGCGCGTCCTTTGTATTGTTGAAACAAGCAACCACTGTTAGTTTGCTTTCTTTTTTCTTTCACTCTTCACCTCCCTATGATGAAAACAGCTATCATGTTCGCAGTTTCCACCTTAGACGCCAACCCACTTTGTCGGTGACTGTCAGTGCGGGCTCTACATTGTCTGATGGGATTATATACCGACTTGTCCGTTTTTGGATATCGTGTTTGCTCTGGCTTTAGCTGATATCAAATCATGTCTCTGTCAAAACTTCAATGTACATCACAGTCGTTTCTGTCAGCCTAGGTCGGTCTTGTTGTGTTTTCTCATGGGTAAGCTCCAGCATCTGCTCTACCCAACTTTTATGTCTCTTTTTTCATCCTTCACCCCGACTCGTCGCTATCTTCTCTTGTCATGACCTGGTCATATTATGAGTTCAATTTTTTCCATTTTTTATTTCGCATACTGTAAAATTTCTTGCATGTCTTCATCTTGGCCAGCCGTCACTCATCGCGGCTGTGGCAAGTGAATGTTACATCAGCAATCAATTCCCTACATTCTTGAAAAGCCTTCAGTCAAAAGATCCGATGGACCAGGAGCCCGAGATGTTTTTGAGAAGTTGGTTTCATCTAGCATTGCGCACCTAAGAGGGGAAACTCAAGTACATGTCAAGTCCTTCAAAGTCTCACTGAGCCAGCAGTCGGAAACTATGTCAATAAATTTTGCCAGGTATTCCGGATACAGTTTTTCTTTTTCTAAAAAAAGTTTTTTATAGTGCATTACTGTTTTATAAACATATAGCACTTATAGGAAAAGCCTACAAGATGAAATACAATAACGAAAGCCTCATCTTCTAGTGAGCTACTTTCCACCACTTGTATTTTGCCCTAAGTTTTTCCTAGAAGATGATGACTCTTCGGTCAATATCTAAGGAAGCTTTAACCCATGCTAACTTGTTGCCTTTCCCAAACGTCCCCGAATCTAAAGAAGGAGAAGGGCCGTAACAGAGGTTTGTTTCAATGCCACTGTAATTCTCCTAGGACTATCAGACTTAACCCCCAATCTAAGGTGAGAAGAGGGATAGTCTTCTAGGTACTAGAGGGATGAAACGCGAGGGTGCACTGATTCGACGAATCAGTCCTTACTAGTATCGGACGTTCCCATACCTATACTAGAGGAGTCTGGATACGGTTGTCGTATCGTCGTGAATGATAATGGCCCCGGTGTCTGAGCGGCTGTAACGCTCTAGGCGGGTTGGTGGGTTTGATATCTCCAAAAGGCAATTGCCTTGTGGTCGTTTCAGTTACAGCACCCTGATTAGGAAGGTTGGACATCCGGCACACTCTACTTTGTGACCCTTTAGCCCTCCACTTGTGATAGCCAAGACTAGGTGAGCGACTAGAAGATGATGAACCTCGAAGTTGTTCTCGGTCGGCTTGAAGAGGCTGTCAACGCTTTACAGAGTTCCCGTCCCATATAGATTCAAGTTGGCCTTTTTGTACCGTTGGTTGAAGGGTCGCTTGCAGCTGATTGAGGAAAGTGAGCAAATCACGGATTGGCTTCCTTGACTCTGTTTTTCTGGGGCGCTACGTGAGTGAGATGGGCTGCCAAAGTACTGAGACTCACGCGCTGAGTGGGGCACTGTCGTTCAAGAATCTTAGTGTTCGGAAAGAAGGAATTGGTCTGGATGAGTTTGTAGGTGACAGCACAGGAGTTCCTTTGCCTAATCGGGTTCAATCGATGTCCAAATTTGTTGCAGGATGGGAGTAACCATGCTGGACTCTTCGGTAGTACCATTTGAGTTGAGTCTTCAAAATATAACAAAGGAATGGCACATCGACCGTCTGCCTTTAGACCTCTTTTGTTACCAGCTTTAGGCTCTAACTGAGGTCGGTAAACGATCCTTGGGTTTTTGTTATGGCATCGAAAGAAAGCCATAACAAAAGGGAATATGAGTACACCGACCAGTACCAAGTCGTAGTTTTCGCATTTGCGTCCATCAATTGTTGTGGATTTGAGATGTTCGTCAATAGGATGACGGCCGGATTGGTTCTTCCAAACAAAAAACTGGAAGGGAGAAGTAAGCGAGGGTGTTACGTTTTTAAGAGGAGTAAACCTTGCCAATGTCTTTTCAGGCTCCGTCCTCACTCCATGTCATTCACTTATTCCGTCTTTGTTTTGTCTAGATTTAAATATCTATAGATTACAATCTTTTGTCAAAGGTTGATCGAAAAACTTCACCCTCCTTTTCCCACCAGTCGTCTGTTGGCGTTAATCAAATCTCCTAACCCCCCTCAACTTGTCCTATTCGTCCATCCACTTTCGACGGGAACATTCACCTTTAGCTCTTCCATGTACAAAAAAGAAGATGCTTTCGTCTGTGATCCTCCGCATCGTGCTCATCATCATCATCCTCATCACTATCCATCATCCACCAACATCATTTTCCGTAGCCGGAAGGAATGTGCGCCACGGAGCACCTATTCAGCCTTTCGCTCACTACGATAGCCATATCTTCCATCAGTCCTTCATCGGACCCAAGGCTCGACGGAAGAGCCGAGCATTCTGTAAGCAGTTTCTTTGCTTTTCCTTATTCCATCAATTAGCCTTTATGTTCTTCGAAGCAACATCCTGACAACTCCATCTTTCTTATCATACCTTTCACACTCGCAGCTAATCGAATTACAAAGAATCAAGTGACCATCAAAAAACTCTTGTCAAACGCTCGTGGACCACATGCCCGTCGAGCGTACGGAGGTCCATCCGCTGTTCCATCTCCTTCCCGTTCGCGAGCATATCACTATCCATCCCCAACGCCCAAGACATCATATCCTACCACGGATACTCATACACCTACCCCGACGCCAACAGAGGATCCCGGGATCCAACCGACAATGTCTCCTGATTCATCATGGACTATTTCTTACGTTACAATCCCACTTACCGCTCATCACACATCAACAGCAATGCAAGGAATCCCAACATTACCTTCTAACACAGACACTCAGTAGAATATATTCTTTTTTTTTTTTTTTTTTTTTTTTTTTGTTAATCATCAGTATCAGCACTTTTTAAAATGCTGGGTTCATATTGTAAATCAATAGATTATTCAATTATTGGTTTTTAGTTTTTTTTTTTTTTCTCCCTGCTTGAGTTTTTAACAGTCTATCTATCTTTTTAGGATTTTATGAAATGGATAATAGATCACAAGGAATGCAATTAGCTAATCAAGTTAAATTAAGAAATCTCATTAACACTTTCCCTGATTTTTTTTTTCCTTAAAAAAAAAAAAAAGTAACATTACAGTCTCTCGTGTGGTTCAATTCCAAAAACATCAACAACCAAATAATCTGTCAGAAATTCAGAGTAGCTCAAAACCGTTAATGAAAAAAAAAAAAAAAAAATATGAGTGATGAATCAGAATGATCTTTATCATAAGTAGTATACACCATAAGAATCTCAAAATTCCTCATTTGAGCTACAAAACAGGTTGTATTGTTTTTCTTCTCTAATCAAGAAGCCAGACTCAAAACGCATCGAAAACATGTTCAAAAGTATCAACCATTCCAAAAACCGCATCTATACAAACCTCAATAGGTCCCTCTGGGCAAGGGAAGCTTTACTGCCAGAGGAAACCGTAGCTTATCCCGCCTCCAAAGACTGCAACCCCCCGCTTATTATAAAACTTGGGCTCGCTTTCATAAATGAATTTGAGTCTTTATAAGTGTATGACCAATCTCATCGTGCGTAAACCCCCCCCACCCACTGATACAAAAAGTGATCCAAGCAGGGTTGAGCTACTCTTCAACCCTGATCACAAAACAAGCCCGTTGACCTAAGTTATCAAACGTGAGATAAAGAAGTTCAATGGCTGTCAGTAAAGAGAAAACTAAATGTATTCTGTAAACAGCCATTTGAGGGTAACATCATGATCAGGTACTTGTGAGACAAAAGAAAGAGAAAAAAAAAATTGGAAAGAGATAGACAGAAAAGGAACACGGAAAGGAGCCAAAAAAAAAAAAAAAAAAAAAAAAAAAAGGGTGACTTACTCTTTCCCTGCTGATTTTGAGCATAGGGAAAGAGTCTCTGATAGGCATGAGATGGGGCAGGGATGCGGTGGAGGCTCTCTTCGACATAAGCATCCTGACCTCGTTAGTGTGGTTAGATGTCCTCTTCCTGCGCGTGCCTCACTGTATTTCAACTCTTATAACCAATAAAACAAGAGCCTGGAGAGAATGAAGATCTCATAAGTGATCTGAGGGCAGTACAACCTCAGTTAGAGATGACCGTATGGAGAGCACACCTGCTCGGAATGAAAGGTAGGAAACGGTAAAGAAGAAGAAAGAGGAGATCCAACCATGCCACCCTTTCGAATAGTCAGCCTGGTTTCCTATACAGCATTTTCCACCTGATCATTCACCCATCACTCTCTGAGTCCATTACACCCATCTCTCACCTAGTCCATTTTCATCATTGTCAACCAATGTGATCTAGGGAAGCACTTGTCAATTTAACCTACAACTGTACTGACTCTTCAGTACAGCTTTTTCTGTTAGGAAACCACCTCCCATCCACTCAGCCATAAAAAATATCAAGAAAAGCCCTCACGCACCACCTCAGACCAACAAATCGTCTCCCTCTTACGCGTCAAACCAAGCCCCGTCAAGCAACGCCCAGATGATCACAAAACCTAAGAAAACTCAGCCGAAACAATTGATGTCAGTCCTGAGGACTGCTGAGCAGTCCCACAAGCTGTCACAAGACAAGTACCCCCAGTATAAACAAACGAGTAACACTATAAACCAAGTCTACACATACATTACAAGAAATAACAACAAAGACTCAGTATCTAGAGTCACATGTACAGTAGTAATAATACAGGATATGAAACATGCATCAAGCATAAGCATAACACCCTTTGTCCCAACTCCTGTGTCAGAGAAACTTTTTTAGGGAGGGAGAGAGCTGAGGCTAGACTATATAAATCCCCTCCTCAGCTCCTTGGCTCAGTCCCTTTTCCTCAACCTTTACCACCAACACCTAAACTGAATAACAGCACAACATTGAGGATTATCCTAAGGAAATCTGTTCAATAGTGCACTATTCAATAGGTGAAAGAAAATAAAGGTTCTCTAACAAATATAAAAGGTCAGATAGGCCATTCATCCTAGCATTCCTCAGGGTTTGCCCTTGGGTGTCTGGAGACTCCCCAAAGTAAAATAATAGGATATACTATCCAGGGCAAGCACAAAGCATTAGTCCAAGAAAATGATTTCTTGTCCCTGTTTCAAGGATAGGAGTCATCCTACTTCCTCTGAAGGGCCCCTGGTAACCTCAGCAGTCTCCCAATCAAGAGCAACTCTAACAACCCAGCTCAGGCTAAGAAGGTTGGTTGGCTCTTGAACAAATCCTCTCCTTAGAGGTCATTCAACTGCAGTCTACACTTGGTGGTGTCACTAGTGTAGATTTCCAGTTCTTTGTTAATAATTGAAGGCTCTATTTAGCCTTTGTCCTATCATTTTAGCCAGGAGCTCAGCCCTGACAATTGAGAGGTACATCTCTAGTAGACTGGTTATGATGTAGGTGGACTTATGACAGTGGATGGAATAGACAAGGTGGTCTTATGAGAGTAAGAGGTGCATGACATTGAGATATGCTGTGAAGGAAGAAACCTGTATAAAAGAAAAAAGTATCATCATTGTATCTCTCTCTTTCCTTTTCCCTCACCATTTTCCTACCTCACATTTCGAGCAAGTTTGCTCTTCTCTACAGGATCATCATCTCTTGAACTTATATTTCCCTCAGGTTACACTTACAAGATTATCATCTCTCCAGCCCCCTTTTTTTTTAATTGAAACAACAGCACCAAAATTCAATCCTACTCAGCCAAGTGAATCAACAGAAACCAGAGCTCAACGATGTAACAATAGCCAAAATTGTTGGTGTAATCAAGAATCTCCTGATGAAAGAAGTAATCAAACTCCACAAGATCGAAAAGAGAACAATGATAATCAAAGAAGTCAAGTGCCTTCCTTCTTGAAAAGAGACAAATTCTCAAATGTGCTCTAGGGGTTCGTGTCCTGGTACGAGCAGGCCATATGAAGGACTATGAGCAGAGAGAAAACAGCGAGGTAAAGGCTCAACAAAAGTGAAACTAACCTGCATAGAGCAAGGATCAGGAAAGAGAGGATTGAGATCTGAGAAAAAGGAAAGAAGAGGTCAGGACTAGACTGTCTTGAGGCTGTTCATCTTTGGACTGGTGAGAAAGGTACTCACTTTGATTCTGTCTTCACTGGATCAGAGTCTATGTCCTTGGTCTCTTATAACTGATTTGAGACTGGCCCCAGCACCACATACAAGTGAAGAAACACAAAAAGAGGATTGAAATTATACAGAAAATGCCTTGACAGTACTACTTCCCAATCATACATTCTTACACCCTGGGAGCATTTCCAGGTCAGGTTCACATCAGAAAATATTGCAGGGAGGATTTATGGTGGGTTGACGTACATAAAAATCAGGCACTCCCAGCGCAACCAAGCCTCACACAGCCGTTACAGAGGCAAATGCATGCACCTCTAGCTTAGAATTAGGTGGGGAGCACGTGGTGATAAATCACAGGGCCCCACCATCTCAGTAAAGGATGTGGGTGTCACCTGCTCTTGACAGTATGTTCAACGCTCAGATCACCACCCCTGCACACCAGTTCCACCAAACCTCAACATGGAGCACT
>MU167231.1:382026-403106 GCA_015951145.1 Cronartium quercuum f. sp. fusiforme G11
GTTTTTTTTTTTTTTTTTTTTTTGGAAATCCTAGCAACAATGAAAATTTAATCATGAGTTTAATATTGCTTTGGTATAAAAAATAAAAAATAAATAAATAAAATCCGCCAATGTGGAATCAAACATTATAATCTTTGGGATATAGAATAAGCTTGGAATGGAGAGGTTACCATTACAATATTAATCTTTTCAAAGGTTTTTTCTCAAGATACAAAAAAAAAAAATAGAAAGTCAAAAGATTTTAACAAAGAAAGTTAGGTCTCGTGTATTATATATACATATCTTTATTTTCATTTTTCAAAAAAAGGAAAATTTCACTATGATTTATGGGTTTCATCTAGTTTCATGTATTATTTTACTTATTTTGAGATCAAAACCACAAAAAAAAATCAAAAAAAAAGAAAAACCTATCAATTGTTCAATCCTTCTTACACTATGTTTGAGAACCTGGTGACTGTTTTCATCAAAGATTTATGGTACCAGGATAGAATAAAAACAACAAGAATTATATAACACAAAAGAGGAAGGTATGCGTTCAGAGTTGTTCAACAGAATCCCTCATCCACCACCATCCAATAGTTGACTACTTGCTAGGAAGTATGATAATAGCTCATAGTCAGGAAACGATAGTAATCAACAAGACCGAGCACGTAACTCTAGAAAAGTTCCCCTTAGGGATCATTTCCTCTTGTGACACATCTCGAAACCTTTTCTGAGCTAATCTCCAACCACTAGCTTTCGCAAAAAACTATTGGACTTTCTTTCGAAAAGGTTTGAGTAATCACTCCGGATCATAATCAGCATTTTTATTGCCTTTCTGATACCTTTGTTTTCCTCCTAACTTTCTTTGGGTGGGGTTTGGTTTAATCTGTGTACTTTTTTCATCATTACGCGTGAAACGGAAAGGTGAAGAAATGTAAAAAGTCGGTTTGGAAACGATGAGTTGAGATGGTGAATAGACCACAGCCAGAAAGCACATCTTGCTTGACAGGTCAACACACACACACTTGAACCAAAGGTTCTGGAATCCAACGAGAGGTAAGGGAGACCGAAGTCTTGCCCTTGAGGTATTTCAAGAATTGACCTCGCGCCGAAACCGAAGCAAAGAAAAGGAAGCCGCGGGCTCTCCCTTCCAATCTCTTTTTCTCTTTCTTGCTTCAAATCAATCGAGATTGGTTCAGTGATCTGACGAGTTCGAAACCACACACACACATCGGACTAGGGTTATCCTAAAGCCTGTACAATGCCACCAAGCAGCGCACTCATCATCCCGACTCCAAACATGGTTGAGATAAGGTCAACTGAAGGTCTGATTTTCGGATCAACTGCTCTTGTGCCCCACCCATCACACCAAGTGGCCCGCCCAAGTTTCACATAGTGAGAACGAGATCATTGACAAGCTCGTCAAGGGAGTGCGAACCGTCACAAACAGACCAAGCAAAAGAAGGAGAAATCAAACAAAGTCTGATCCTCATAGAGTTAAGCTTGTGGAGAGCCTGTTTCACACGATTCCCATGAGATCTTGTCTCCTTCGAACTCGTGAAAACTCGGAGCAAAGTACTTGATTGAGACGGTAGCACATTCCGGAGTCAGGATGTTTATCAAGACCTTTCAGAATATGACTTTAGTTGGAGTCAGTCGAGTCTTGGCCAAACATTAGGATATAACCCTAGACCGCAATATATGTGGCTTCGAACCCGAACTCGATCATCAAACCAACTCAACCAACCCAAAGCAATAGTCGAGAGCAGAAAATTGAAAGGGACACGACCCCAATTCTCTGCTTCGGTAAGGCGTTCATCGATAAATTCAAGAAAACCCCATAAGACACAAGAGACTACAAATAACTCTTCCATCTATCAGGTCCGAAAGCAAGCATGCAGGCGAATAAACGCGCAGACGATGCTAAGCCTTGGCCAACAAGAGGAAGAGCAGATGAGTCTCTAAAGGTTAGGGTTAGATTCAGAGTTCTTCTTCCTTGACTTTATCAACGTGTCAGAGTTAACCAGTTTTCCATTTGGTCAGTGTTCTTCATCCACAAATCGACAAAGTCAAGTTAGCGAGGCCCTGGGGGGTGGAACCTTTGGTCGCGTGTGTGTGTGTGAGACTGTCTAAGTTCGATAGAACTTCTGGCTGGGCTAATTTCACCGATCGATGAAGTTGAAAGATGGGATGATGTTAAAAAATGCGATGATGTTGAAAGATGAGTTGGTGGATGGAAAGACCGAGAGTGTCAAGCGATCCGAGTCAGATTAATATAACATGAATACTCAGTATATCGGGCCGGGCAGGTGACCCGAATGCATATCCACCCCGCGGGTCACCTTCAGGTGCCAAACAGCGTCAGTGACCCACAAAAGCCCTCCTCACCTCTCACACCGATCAGGAATCCCCCATTTCTTTTGCGCATCTTGGATTGATGCCATGAACCCGAAGACCATACCCACATTTCCAGTTAGTGAAACCTCAGCCCCCATTCATATTCTTCTGGCCACTACTGGGAGCGTGGCAAGTATCAAGCTACCGTCGATCGTCAAGAGTTTATCAATGGTAGGCAATTGTCCAGATATCTATTCCTCTGTAGCCTGTTCCAACAGCCACTGGGCTTCCCAGTAGAATTTTCTCGAATATGACCAAGTTTCAATTCTCACACAACATCTTTTCTTGTTGTAGTATTCTGGGATCGAAATACAAGTTGTGACAACAGCACACTCTCTGCACTTTTACGACGCTGCTGCCGTCTTGACTCACGACGGTGATCCGGTCAAGGTGTGGAAAGACGCTGACGAATGGAGTGTGAGTAGCTGCACTTGTTCTTTGGTAGATTCATTACGGATTGCGTCGAACGCCGGCCTGGGATAGAGCCAAACAAAAAATTGTTTGCAAGTCGGTAAAATTCATTGCTTATGTTTTGCACTTTCGAATGCGTTTTGAATGTGCGACGCGACGGCATTTATGAATCATTCCATAGAACTGGGATCAAATTTCGGACCCAATTCTACACATCGAGGCGAGTCTCTCCGCATACACTCACTGAGGACCGATACCACAGCGCGAAGCGAAGGCAGTAAGCGTGTACGTATGACCTATATCAGTGGTGTGCGACGTTCGGTCTGATTTCTAAATGATGATCCATATCTGTAAATGAACGCGTTCAGGCCTCGTGTCGGCACGGGCTGACCTACCTGATAATCTGCGTCTTGCATCCATGTTTCTGCAAAAAACAAAGCTTCGGAGATGGGCTGACATCATTCTAGTATGCCCATGCTCGGCGAACACTCTGGCCAAATTAGCAAATGGACTATGCGACAACTTACTGGTTTGTCCACTCCGCTTTCCGTTCGAAGTCCAGATTTGACTCAGAAAAACTTTGCATTGGTGCTCGACAATATGGCTTTCGATGCAGACCTCGTTACTTCGAGCAACCAATCCCAAAGAAGTTCCGGTCACCCTGTTTCCAGCTATGAACACACTCATGTACGAACATCCTTTGACTCAAAAACAGGTAGATATTGTGCAGAGAGAGCTAGGCTATGAGGTATCGGGTCCCATTTCCAAAACCCTTGCATGTGGTGACACAGGTCAGATCCCAGACAATTTGTATTATACCATCCCATACGAAAGAGTTCCAGAGCTGATTTTTTTTTACTTTTGTGATATCACTTTGTGTTATTCCAGGAGTAGGTGCCATGACTGAGTGGACAGACATTGTCAAAATGGTGGTGGACCGTTTCCAGTTGAAATTGAAGGATTCCAAGTGATTGACCAATTTGATGCTCATAATGAAAAGAACAAGCTCATCCACCCGAGCATGATATCTTGTCACCTTGACAGAAAAAAACGAAACCGAATTTCATTATTATCATCAAGGTTTTTTGGTATATATTTTTGTTTCACTTGAATGGGGTAAGATAGAAAGTAGGCGTTCAAGTTGTCCCATTCAGTGAAAATAAAAAAGAACAAATGGGCCAATGAGCCAATGTTTTAGATCAAACAATGCAAGGAATATTAACGCAGCGTGTTGACACATGAGTTTGTGGATACAAGTCGATATACTCTCGCAGTCTGGCCTCCCAGTTCGTGAACGACTTCTCTGTAGCAGGTGAAGTGGGCTGTCGTCGTCTAGAGTCGGGTGAATAGGTTTGGTACTCTAAGATGCGGGTTGAGAGTTGAATTATAATTGCCGCGGGGTTTCTTTTCACTTGAGAATTCTGAATCCAACTTGGGGATGGGGACCTCCGAGCTCGCGAGTTTTATTGGTATCAGGAGCCGTTGGATTGGACGACTTACTTGCATCATGAAGTCATCGTGGTCCTGAATCATTGCTGTTACAAGAGATCAGAAAAAAGAGCTAAAAAGAGACGCACTGGCGAAGATACGAGCAACTGGTCGGGAGCAAGAAAAAGCCAGTGAAGCTGGCTCTACCGAGATTAATACCGCCGGGAGTTAAATGTCAATAGCCAGGAAACCGTCACCTATGCAAGGCGTCTGGTTCAACCATGCGCTCATAAAGGGACATTGCCGCTGGCCATAGCCTTTTGGACCCACGTCAACATGCCTCTTAATACTTGATTGATCGTTTGGTTCGATATCCCAACTCCTTGTCTAAACCAGAAAGTGCCTTACTACGCTCCTTCACACAAAAGGCCTCAATGCAGTTCAAAACTTTGAAGTTTTCCAATGTTCACCGCCATCATAATTTATTGGGATTCAAAGCAATTAGGCAAGAATACCACTTTGAAGTTACTCTGCGAGTTACCTCTTTTTAATCTCCGCTACGAATGAAACAGGTTGATGTGCCGTCCATTACCACAGATATTCAGTTCAGTGGGCCGGAGAAAAAAAAAAGCTGGCTCGAATGCGGGGGACTTGAGCCAAAGTAGGCACCCGAGCTAAATTATGTTGGCGGTGTGGAGTCAGATCACGGAACTCGAAAATTTGTGACTTGACTTGCTAGCTGTTCCTGTTGGACCCTCAAATTTGAATGGATGACTCGACACCACTTCCCTATGTCACGGAAAGGCCCATTTACAACGAAATACATAGTGGGTCAGAGATCTCTTGGAGCTAAACCGACCCAGGTCAATATGGGAAGAAGACTGGATGAGAATGCAAGGGTCAACTTAACAAAGTCGCTCCCCTCGCTACACTCGCAGGCCTTCGGGGGAGTAGATGGAGTCATGTGCAAGGGCGCGATCGGCACATACTAACCGAAAGCAGTCCTGGAGGAAATCTTTTGATGCTTTGCCGCCGCGGCGCGAGTTGACCTCGACATTGAATGAGTCAATTCAGAGCCGCTGCGCTTGCATACCTACTCGCTTCGATGAAGTTCAGGTCGCCGTCCTCATGAAGGAGGATCTTACCTCACCACGAGTCTTGAATTGATGGTTCGATAAAGTCACCATTGGGTTACAAGAACAACTCTCACCGCTCTTGAGTCGAGCGTGTTGGAGACGGTTCGTGGCTACCGACATGGAATGGATATTGCGAGGTTCTAGGTGTGTAAAGAAACGGGCGCCCACGGTCAGAACCCTCTCTTGATGTCATTGTAGAGGGCCAAGAACGCAAACATATTGACTTTTCGTCAAGGCTTGCAAAAATACGTAGGCTTATAATCATACCAGCGTGCTATTCAGCTTTGATCAGTTCCAAACTGTACATCACTAGCCTGTCTAGCCGCTACCTCGAATCTGAAGCTGTCTGAAGTCCAGTGCTAAACACTTTACCTTCATCGATAAGGTGTGAGAAATTGTTCATATCAAAGGTCATACAATCTTCGTCACTCATAAGTGGCCTCCGTAAATTTTCCACCGATTGAGCAGGAGCGTTCTGGATCGTTACCTTTGCGCCAGTTGAGCCATCATTAGGCTCGAATTATTTGAAGATGATCAGTTCCGGCGATTGAAAAAGGTCTCCCCAATGTGTATGATGAATACTAAATGGGTTTGGCTTTCGAATCAGAACCTGAACTTTGGATCCGCATTACGCCTTGTCCTTCTTCAGTTAAATTTTGGAATGGCTGAAAAAATCACAGTGAGCCCAAAAACCCAAAATGTTGGTGATAAGACCTCAAAACTGGATATTGAAGGGTTTTACAGGCGACAAACACAACTGGAGATACGTACGCAAAAAAAAAAAACATCAAAACCGTGCTGGAGGAAAGGATCATCAACCAGATACGAGAATTGACAAACAACCCAAATGTATTAGAGGTATCAAACTACTTCCCAAGCACCAGAGGAAACAAGCATCGATCAAACCAAAACCAGCAAGACCACAGTTACCAACAACGTTGTGGTTGAGCTCAAGTATCCTAGAATATCGGAAAATGGAACTGACACCCTTGAAACTGGTTCAATCCTATTTTTTTTCAAAAGAAGAAAGAATGTTGGAAAATAATGGGAGATAAGAATCCAGGAACGACCTTCTTACTAATTAAGGATCCAGCTTCATGTGAAGATGAAAAAAAAAAAACCTTTTTCACCAAAAAACAACAAGGAAGCCAGATGTACAAACGGTGACAAACCACTTGTCAAAAAAGATTCGTGTCCAGAAAAGTTTGAAGTCAAGTGTAATAGATCAGTGGATCTGGTAACACCCAAGTATGACAAGTGACATGAAGCTTAAATAGACTAAGTCATTTAAAGAAGAAGTGGTTTTTCTTTCCAACAACAAGAAAAGGGTATGATGTTATTGTTAATTGTGAATGAAAACTTGTCCATAACTTTGTTTCAAGAAATTTTTATCCTGTAACATGAACGTGAAGTATGAGGATGTAAACCAAAAGATTTACTACTCTGTGCGTAGTGCTATGTCAAAACTTGTACTTTTATGAGGCTTATACAGAGAATAGGAATGTTAGCTATCCTGTTTGTGTTCCTGCCTGTCACTGAATGATAAAAGTAAATAAGATGATTTTCTAGTGCAGACACTTCCTAAAGATACCAACGGGGTTTCCTTGGACTGAGAAATTTAAAGAGTTTTTGCATGGGCACTCTCGGGTCCAGCAGGGCCTGAGGGATTCCTTGACCCTGAAGAGTGCCTTGGAAAATTACTTTGAGAACTCGTATGCAAGGTGAAGTCAAGCCTTCCTTGGATTTAACGACTTGATATAAACCCGATGGACGGAAGCCTAAGGAATTTTTTTTTTTTTTTTAGAAAAAGTGTCTGTTGAAGAAATATTTACAGGATGAAAATATCCATCAGTAGTGACTCAAAGGCCAAGCCATATTTCTCAATCACTGTTTCATTTTTTGCCACACGATCAAATTGAGCTTACAAGAGTTTCCTCTGAAACTGTGTAGTAAGTTGCTGTGAGGTTACAGTAATTTCTTCTTCTTTTTTTTTTTTTGGCTTACTGATGCAAACCCTACTTGCAAAACTTCTTTGTGCGCACTAACAAGGCACTCAGATTCACTACCATCTTTCTTTATAGCTTCCCAGGCTGCTCTCAACCGCTTTATTGATTTTTCATGTTTTCAGGTGCTCATATGTGACTTTACAGGTCTGAAAGTATATCCGCTACATATCCACAGTGCCCGTTTGCCCCACCCCTCGCTTCAGGGGGGAACAAAGTCTCCCCTTTGTACCATTAACGGCCCCCGACGTCAGGGGCGTGCTGAACGAGCACTATGATCTATCTCTTGTTTTATCTAGGGTATTGAAGTTAAACACCCATTGATGAGCTTTATTCTTGACTGCAAAAATTACAATGATTTTACCAATGTAGAGTTTCTAAATACCACAGAGAAATTGTGAGCTGACATGTCCAAATATACTCTTGAGCAAAGACACGTACACTGTTGATAATGAAAGCAGCAAACCGGCCCATTTCAAGAGGATTGCTGGCGTTGATTTCTCAGGTGCTATACAGGTTTTGAGTGAAAATTTCTGAGAGCATCTACAAGGGTGGGCCCTCAAATCTGGGATCTTTATCACCAAAGTTCAAATTTTTACAAGTTCGCCAAACACTTGGGTTGCAATGGTTTGACCCCCATCCCTGGACAGGTGAGGGCACCACCAGCATATTTGCATCACATGGTGACATGCTATGTGACATACCATGCCTAGATGCAATGCAATATGCCATTCAGGGTGTTCTGGTGAATATGATGAGTGAACCACAAACTGAGTATATTACTGCGGTGAGCCGGTGGTTCCACTTTCACAAGGTGACCACCATGTTCAAATTTTTAAAAATCAAGCGAAGGGGCTTTTATTTTCCCTGATCCCTTATATTTTTGGCTAAAATTCAGGATTAATATATTCCTCTTTTGTCCGCGTGCTTAAGCCAATTTCAACCCGATTCGATTCCCAAATCCTCCCCGGGTTCTGTCGGGGCTATCCGAGGTCCTCTTGACCCCATTCTGACTCTCCAAACTCTAAATCAAATTATCATCACTCCCTTTTCCCTCTTTCCCCATTTCTCATCTTTCTCTCATCATGTCCAAAGCTCTACCTCTTCCTCCAATGCCCTCACTCGATTCAACTCACAACTCACTCCCACCTAACCCAACGACCGCTCTCAGCCCAGGCCCAAAGCCTTCCCTGCCTCCGCGGCCTAAACTATCCTACACTCCTGACATCGACGACCGTATCCGTCCATCTCGTAGAATCTATGATCATCGTGATGATTTGCGTAGAGATATCGACTATGAATACGAGCGGGAGCGCGATCGATATCTGGATGACCGCGATCGATATTTGGATGACCGTGACCGCTATCTCGACGACCGCATTCGGCCACGGGAGCGTGATAGAGATCGAGAACGTGATAGAGAGCGAGAGCGAGAGTGGGAGTGGGAGCGAGAAAGAGAGCGGGAGTGGGAGCGAGAACGGGAGCGGGAGTGGGAATTAGAAAGGAGGTCGAGTAGACCACTGGGCTATCCATCTGACCGACTCATAGATCGTGATCGATATGAGCCTCGGAGAGATCGCGAACGGGATCGAGAACGTGAAAGATCAAGACGATATAGTCGGAGTCCGCCACCGGGGATTGGTTTACGACCAAGTTTGTCTTCAAGCCTTCGTCGTAGACTTTCGCCGGCGCCGTCTGGAGGAGGCCCATCCAGTTATTCTTACGACCGTAGGGATGATCGTGACCGACGTGGTCCACCTGCTCCTGAACGTCACCCACCAGTGGAGCGTCGAGATTTCGATCGATACGAGCCACGTAGAAGCTCTGGACGAGATGAGGACTCCGATCGACGTAGAAGAGATGAGTGGCACGCCAGTCGAGGTAAGCTCATTGGCTTCAATTGTCCTACCACCACCTTCAATCTCTCTTGTATTTTCAATTAATGACATTGGGAATTCTCTTTCACAGCTGTGTCCCGTCGCTCGCCCTCTCCCTCGTTGCGCCCGCGACCCTCTCTGTCTCCGATCAAGCGGCTGCCCCTCGTACCTGGCTTGCCTTTGGCCCCCATCCCACGATCACCACCCCCACCTCGGCTCAGACCTCCTTCCCATTCGCGTTCACGCTCACCTGTACCATACTTTCTTCCTGTCTGTCCTCCCGGACGATCTCCTCGACGTCTTCGACCGTATTCACGTTCGCGTTCCCCCTCCCGCTCCCGCTCACCTCCAAGACTACATTACATCCCCCGTTCGCCCCCCCCACCTAGCAAACCAACTTCGCGCTCTCGCTCTCGATCAAAGTCGATCGAACCTTCCAACACATTACCAAAACTTGACCCTCAGCCGCTCTCCGTGTCACATCGAAGTTCGGTACCCCCACCATCCCAGGTCAATATTCTGACGGCCTCGCTCGACCTCCGACCACACCCACATGCTCGGCGTGATATCTTAGATTCTCATCTTTCACGCTCTCCATCTTCCCCGCCAGTTCCACCAACGTTTCGAGTCAGGTCTGCATCACAACCACCCGAGCAGCGCCTATCTGGGCCATATGTCAGCGTGCTGCTTAGCAAGTCTAGTCCAGCTCCGGCCAAAGCGGATTCATCTGCCTCCTCGGATATTGCTGTTCAAACCGCCGCACAAACCTTACATCAACTTACATCAAGGTCTGCTTCGAGAATCGCTTCACCACCGTCCCGGAGGTTAGTGACTGCTGCGACCTGCGAGCCTACTGCGCCAAATCATATCGACCAGTCTGATACAGCACGGGCGAAGCCATCCCATCCAATCCGCAGTCCTCAGCTTGAAGCACGTCCCATCAAGCATGCCGGCATACCTGGCTCTCCGGCTGCGGAGACGCCCTCAAATTTACCCTTGGCCCCTAATCTCCCCGGTATGCTAACTACCCATCCTCCATCATCTGATAAGGGTTCTAGTCGTCGGAGTGTCAGTGTTGAGAGTCAGGCGGTTTATCATCAATCCATGTCACAACACCCCAGCAGCGCCCGGCGATCGTCTCGACCACTGTATGACTATGATGAGACAGATCGTAAGCGGCAGAAGCGGACGGGCTCGCCCTACGACCGTCCTGCACTTCCTTCCACACCCCATTCACCGCTCCCTCCTCATTCATCCGAGGATCCCAAGTCTTCCTCCGCCATACTGCTCACGAAGACTGTACCAGTTCGAGGGTCATTGTCGATAGCGGCCCACAGTTCGAGTGAATCATCTGAGAAACTCCATAACTCACCGCCCACTGGCCCCAAGGCGCTTGATCTTCATCGGTCGTCCACTCACGCGGGTCTCCACTCGCGCACCGGTCCACCAGCTTTTAAACCGCTGTCGAGCATCCCGACAGGACCCCGTGCAGGCGTGCCCACCGGACCTCGGGGCTGGGCTTCTTCCCAAAAGAATCCCTCAGCTGCTTCTTCTACCCGCACCTCCCCGACTAGTCCACGCCATCGCCCAACCGATCACTTGATCAAGACAGATTCCCCACGGTCCTATACCCGCCCGCTTCCATTTGACAGCGGGCCAGCGCTCAACACACCCGCTTCTGAGGTTTTCCTTTCTCCCCTCCCCGCCTCAATCCCCATCACCATACCTCCACCTGCACCACCACCACCACCGCCACCGCCACCGCCACCACCGCCACCAATATCATCTTCTCGCGCTCGGTCGAATACGCCCAAAGAATCAGGCAGCGCATCACCTGTTACTACGTTTGGGAAAAGCAATAAGAGTGGACCGATAGTGAGGATCGAAGCCGCTACGGGCTCGTCATCGGCTTCTTCTACAAGCGGTGGTGGTGGTCCGACATCGCTATCGGCCGTGCCTCCTACCCCAACGGTTAGGGTCAATAATTACCCTGGAGGTAAGCTTGTTAATGCAGCTGGGGGAGTAGTTTATAATGGTACGACGAGCTGGCCACCGATTGTAGATCGAGATTTAGAACGAGCTCAGAAAATTTTAGAAGTATGTCCTGGTGTAGAACAAGAAGTGAGTATTACCACTGTCTTTGTCTTTTTCTTTCTTTTTTCACTGGTCTTGATTGCTGATGAGATTTTTTTTTTCTTTCTCTTTAGATTGCCAAATTGAGATCAACAAGGAATGGAAGCATGTTATCAAACCATTTAAGTAATAAAATTGCAGGATTAAAAGCTCAAGGTGAATTGGGATTAATGGAAATTGAAATGAAAACATCATTTGATCGTAGAAAAGTAGCTGAAAGTCAATTAGAGAAATATGGTGGCGGAATTGGTATTGGACTTGCTATGGGTTTCTGAAACACTTTCGTTTTATATTTGATTGACATTTTTTTTATTCAGGTTTTCTTTGCGGGTGGGTGTGTTTTTCCAACCCCCTCCCCCCCCTCGAGAAAGAACAACAACAAACAAGCAAATAAAGTAAAGTAAAGGTGTCTTTTTATCTTTTCATACATTATTAGCATTTCAAATTTGATCGGACTTAGTCCGAGGTCCTTAATCATTAACTTCGTAACTCACTCTGATAAAGTACAATTTTATGCGCTCTGAGAACTTAAATCGCGATTTTTATTGACTATGCCAAAATGCACGCGAGAAATTTCACAAGGGTAACGGAATTTGTGTCTGCAGGGAAGAGAGTTTTGAATAAGAGAGCATAGCAATTCTTTCGACTTTATAGACTTCATTTTTGGAAGTCTGCAGATGTCATGATGAGATGAGCTTAAGGCTTGAGATGACATAAAATGGCCGGGCCACTCACTTAAGTGGGGTTTAAGCTTCGGGCCACCCCGGAGTCGGTATAGAGTCTAACGGGTCCGCTCAAGTTCAACACACTTAACCAAAGACTACTTTCATTCGATCGCCCCCTTCGACCCAGCCAGAACACCCAAGCAACCAACTCAACTCGATAATACCACCATGGCGACGGCTCGAGCATTAACAAGGTTGACGGCTCTCAGAGCTTCTACCTCCGTCCTTCGATCCCGAGCCTTCACGGCCAGTGCTGTAACTGGACTAGGAGATCCACCACGTGAGCGAAAGATGCAGGCTTACACACACACACACCAAGTGATCCAGAGTGTGATTAATAATGATGACGTTTTTTGTTTTTTTTGTTTTTGGAGGGCTAAAGCGATGGGAAGTTCACCATTCCAAGAATCAGCAGGAATTAATCCGGTTGAGAAATATAAACAGATCTCGTGAGTGGAAAGCTTAAAATGATCCGTACAATTCGATGCATCTTGAAGAAGTTAGGATAAATGAATTGATTGATTAAGATATTATATTATTTAGGGACTCTTTACATCACTATGGAGCTTATCTTACATCTTGTATTCCAAAGTTTATTCAACAATTCAGCGTTAGTTATATATATATATATAACATATGTATTTTTCTCTTATGGTGGTATCTGAATACAAAATCCCTCTTTCACTCTATTTACGATACTGATGGACTCATGTTTTTTTTTTCTTCAGGTTTATAAGGATGAGTTAACACTTTATACTGGACCAAATGGAATAGTTCCAGTTCTTAGTTTCCTTAGAGATCATAGTCAATGTCAATACAAACAATTGATGGATATAAGTGGAGCTGATTATCCAAATCGAGTTAAACGATTTGAAATAGTTTATCATCTTTTAAGTATCAAATTTAATTCTCGAATTCGTGTTAAAACTTATGCGGATGAGGTTAGCCCTGTACCTAGTGCTACTGGTTTATTTAGAAGTGCAGATTGGTGAGTACGAAGAAGAAGAAGAAAAACAAAAAAAGAGATTAAGGATATTGATTTTAGAAAGCAAAAAAAAAAGGGGGGGGTTATGGTCTGATTGAGGTGCTTTGCTAATTATTTTCTCTCTCTTTTCTTTTTTTCTGTGCGATCATGATTATTATATTATAGGTATGAAAGAGAAGTATATGATATGTATGGTGTATTTTTTCAAGATCATCCTGATTTGAGAAGAATTCTTACCGATTACGGATTCGAGGGATATCCTCTTCGTAAAGATTTTCCATTAACGGTGAGTAGCAACGTGTGATGACTTCTAATCTACTTTTATTTTGTTATCTTACATTAAACCTTATTTTTTTGCGATTTTTTCTCAAAAAAAAAAAAAAAAAAAAAGGGCTATACGGAAGTTCGATACGATGAGGAAAAAAAGCGTGTAGTTTAGTACGTATATAACCTTAATTTTCGCCAAAAAACAAAGAGTTGATTTTTTTTTTCTGTGGTGGAATTAATAGTGAGCCATTACAGCTTTCGCAAGCCTTTCGTAATTTTGAAGGGGCCAATTCACCATGGGAACAAACGGGTCAAGGCCAGAATGTAGTTCCGGAGAACTTTAAACTTCCAGTGTTAGTCCCTCCCCCTCAAGAATGATCAATTGAACAACTTTGTTTGATTCTGGTTTGATTTTGAGAATGAAATAGTTCTGAACCGCCTAAGAAATCGGATGGGTAAAGGTTTGATTACATTATATATGATGTGTATAATAGGATGGCTGGAATTATTAAAGTGTTGAGCTTAAGTGAAAGGCCCATGAGGCGGCTAGATGGGAGCACCGTCAGTTGTTGCGAAAGAAATTCAATATTCTAGCCTGATCAATTATCATTTGCTATTACAAATTCTTGTCTAGGATGGAGTGTAGGTAACCATTTGAAAGAAGAAGAAAAATGGCGTTTCTCAGTCATGAGTATCTCGATTTTCTAGATTGGGTCAAATGATGAGAGCTTGGTATTTGATCTAATCAGAGACAAGATTGACTTTCAATACTCTACATGGGCAGAAGAAGTAACTTTTTTCATCTGCCTACCTAATTCCTCAGTTTTGTACTTGACATCTGTTTGATCATGAGTTACTATTGTGAAGGCTGAATGCTCATAAGCCATTTATCTATATAAGTAGAATGTAATGATGATGATAAGGTCAGTTTTAAATTTATAAAATCACCTGATTCACTTTTTATGGTAAAAATCTTGATTGAACTAGACTATAATAATACAAAAAACAAAAAAAAAACAGATATGATGATAACCATATCAAGTTTATGAGTTCATCAGAGCAAACCAAGTTGTGTTCATCTTTGGAGATTGTTTGATTAACTGGGTTTAGAAAGCCCAGCCAAAAGTGCCATAGTATGTAGATAGGAATCCAAGAAGTCTATATTAACCTTTGATGGTCTTTAGTTTGTATGATCAGGTTGTTATCAATTTGAGAAAGTGAGTGTGTGGATTAAGATGAAGATAATGAATTGATTGTTTGTCTGGACTCTGGTTGGTTGCTGTTGTCATAGTAAGGTGTGAGGACAACCCTGAGTTGGGTTGGAAAGTGATTTATTTATCCTAATAATTTAATCAGTTTATCTGTTTTTATCTTGTTTTTTTTTATCTTTTTTTTCCTTCATCCCTCCCTTCGATTATTTTCTCTCTCTCTCTCTCTCCCTCCGATACTCTCTCCGCAAATCTCACTCATTCCACGATGGACCATCCACTGGTCGAGATCCCACTTCAGTCTATCGATCACCCTCCCGGACAGTCTCCCGATCCTACATTCACCCACTCAACCTCTGCTGACGAGCAACCTTCCAATCCAGCCGTACTTGTCTCTCCAACTCAACCTACCTTGGCCGAAGCTTCATCCACTGATGTTCTCCCTCAAGCCTCTCTCTCGCTCGCCACCGAGGCCAACACACCTTCCCCTGCCGGCTCAAGTCCTACACCCAAGTCGGAGACTCCAGCCAGCACCTCCTCCACCCCATCAAGCCTAGTGGCTAACCCTAAAAAGTTCAAAGCCTCTTCTCTCAGCGTCAACAAAAAATTCCTGAGCCAAAGTACTACTTCTGATGGGAAATCAGCCAAAAATTCATTCACTGGAAGTCGTAAGTACGATTCACATGATCACAACTTTTTTTTTCCTGTCTTGTACCCCTACTCTTTTACCTTTACTGAATGTTGGGCCATTTCAAATATCCTAATGGTTTTATTTTATTTTTCTTTTCAGCACGAGTCACTAGTCTCACTCCATCCACTAACTCAAGTCCTCAAGGTACCGGGCCACGACTCTTGACCGGAAAGATCAGCGCCAACTCCTCCATCCTCAACGCCTCTGGCTCTTCCACATCTGGATGGGCCCGGACGCCTCTCGTCGTCCCATCTGTCTCTCTCAGTGGAAAGTCCCCCGAATTTAAGCCTTCTGCCTTATCAAACATCAAACTGGCAGGCTCAAGTTCATTTGGTAAAGACGAAGGCTCTAGCGCTGGACCGCCCAAAACCGGTCTTAATGGATTCCTACAAAACGCTTCTCAGCATCAACCCAATCCAGCGCTCAGCCAATCGTCCCATCACGGCTCATCATCACCCTGGGGTAAGTTTGGTAACCCACAACAATCGAACGGATTGGGAAATTTGGTCAACGACTTTCCGACGGCTCAAGAGGTGGCAAACCGTGAGTGTTGTTCAAAGCTAGATCATCACCGCATCTACCTATCTCTCGTCGGTAGTACTTTATTTTATGCGCAAGCTTAAGGTCTCGTGAAAACTATGTTGACGATGACGTCTGTACTCAGATAACAAGCTGAAAGCTCAGTCCATGGCTGCTGCCATAGCCGCACGTGACAAAGCTTCACAGGACCGTGCCGCTGCATCAGCTGCTTATAACCAACAGCTGCTCCAGACTTTGGACGGCTTTCGTGGAACTCATCTCGATCCAAACGCTAGTCATTGGGATGAGGTGGGTCTCTTTCTGGCCTTTATAGTGTTCAATCCCTCGTCAACATCCGCGGCTATCTATCTATAATGTCAAGCTGTTTCTGACTCTACCATCATTTTCTTTTTTTTCCCATACCTTGCACTTGAAATCACGCGCGCTTGCCCCAGATGGAGGACGAAGATGACATGTTCGGAGAAGTGGTCGAGTTTGGGGACGGGACGCAGTATAAGGTCACTGAGATTGCGCCAACACCAATTGATCCTAATAAACAGCCTTCACCGGCAAACGACCCTGCTTCTACCTCCTCACAAGCCTCGAAGAAAGAAGATCGGTTTACAGAAGACTATGATCGGACAAGTCAACCTATAGAAGGAGTTGAAAATCTACCCCCTTTCTTACGAGGTCGAGCTGAACTTAAGAGCCTTTTCAACGAACGCTTGGGCAAGTTTGAACCTTATTCTGCCAAAACAGCCGACAAACCCAAAGATTCGATAAGCCCTGTTCAACTCTTGCAGCGGCAACGTGAACATTCCGGTGACAGTCTCAACTCCGCTCACCAGATCAGCCGAACTCAGAACTCCTTGGCAGGTGATACCATTCGTCCACCTTCACAGCCAGGGAGTCAGGCAACAAGTCATACCTCATCCAGCTGGCGACCATCTGATCTACATCGTGAGAACACCTTGGGCCCACCAGACAGATCTCGAGATAATCTATCTCGTACCTCGCTTTCGCAGCCTTTCACCTCTCCCAGGCTTCCACCCCCGCCTTCTATTGAATCATCATCGGAGCTTGGCTTAGCGCCTAACTCATCTACGACTGCGAGCAAGCCTTTAACTCAGGACTCGTCCCTCAAATCTTTCAAACCTTCCGACCTAGACGAACTTCATCGCACTGAGATGATGTCAGCAGCTGAGCGAGCTCGGAAGCGCCGCCAAGAGGAGGAAGCTGCTCGCGAAGCAGAGAGTCAGCGGGCCAAACAAAAAGCCATCGAAATCGAAGCCAAACTGAAAGCAGCAGCGGCTGCTACCGTAGTAGTAGTACCCGTCAAATCACCCCCCTCAACGCATACTACTACATCCTCGAGCTCTGTCAGGCGTAATTATTCCAATGAGGCTGATACTCGTCCCGGTAGTAGGACAGCTCCTACTGAGCGGAAGGATGTCGAATCATGGCGTGCGAGACCAGTTGTACAGCCTTCACATCTATCAAAGCAGCCAACATCGGCTGCCACGTCTGAGCCTTCTTCGATGAACTCAGTGCGTCGGCCAATCTTGAGCCGTCCACCACCGCCTTCAAATGAACCCAGTCAGCGGCAAACTGAAGTCAGCGGGTCCCATGTAGAACGGTCTTCTAATGCTCTTGCCTCCTCGGCACGAAATCCCTCAACATTACCACCTCAGGAAGAAGCCTTCAAAAATCGACAAGCGAGTCCATCTCGTCGCTCCACATGGAAGGCTCAAATCAACTCAGCTCTATCTTCCCAACCATCTTCCTCCTCCACAGAGAAACCTACCTCTACATCATCTTTCCCCAACACTACTTCAGCCACCATTGACGGCGACAAGGCTCGGCGACCTTCCGAGGGTATGGAGACAAATTGGCGACAGAAGGCATTGACCACTGATTCAGTTCACCGCGTAGACGTCCGACAGCGTCCACCGCACATGGTTCAAAATACGAACGAACATCTTACAGCGGTGAAGCCCTCGAAGACTCGGGATATAGAGACTACGAAAGCTAGCTCATCTGTGTCTGCTCCCTCATCAACTTCGGAACCATCGTCTCAAAGCTTGAATAGGTCTTCTGCCTCACTTCCCCAAACTACTCAACCAACAGTCGCTCGAGATATGACAGCGACAATACCTTCCTCCTTCACTTCACGAGTAAGCTTACAAGATAAGAAGCCACATCCCAAACTTCCAGATATGTCTCAATTGGACACAGTGATGTCTCGCATCAAGGGGGTATTGGAAGCCGATAAGGAAGCTAGAGCGAAGGCTGTGGCGTCTGCCGTGATCCCTGCCTCTGAAACACCCCCAATCCGGCTGATACAAAAGCCAAACTCGACATCCTCATCCGCGATTAAACCGGTCTCAACACCGACAACTTCTTTGGCTTCAAGGCATGATAACCTTACCAAGCCTCTGAACCCTAAGTCGAATTCAGCAGATGTTTCGGAAACCAGCTCCAATCTGCCCGTTTCCGATCAACGACTAACGTCATCTACTAATAAACCTGTCAACTCACCACCTCAGTTGAGTCTTGCTATCACAACGTCTTCTCCAGACCCTTCTCTCGCATCAAAAAGGTCTTCAGAGCCAACAGCTCCAAAGACCGCCGCTTCCGCCACATTCGCCTCTGGACTCCCATCAGCTCTCTCCAATCCCGCTGAGAAAAAGCCGACATCAATTCGTAAGGCTGCCCGGTTTGACCTCTCACCTCAAGAGAGGCATGTACGCGCCGAACCCAAGTCATATCCTGTATCGGGCTCGAGCTATCTCTCGCGGATGGCCCTTAAACGTGAGCCTTCATTCGTGAATCGAGACCCGACCCCGCTGTGGAACGTCACAAAGGAACCGCCACCGACATCACCTGAACCGGCTTGGAAAGCATATACAGTCAAACTCGCACGGCCGATCAAACATAAGAGGAAAACGTCACCACATGTCTTGAAGGCTTTCTGGAATCCACTAACACCTGCCCGAGTAAATATACTGACTTGGGACCCGCCACTGGCTAACTTGTCCCCTCGAACGCTATCAAGAGATGATCTACTGTTTAGGAAGAAATTGATAAGAGGTGTGGTGATGTCAAATGTGATCCTACCCAAGAAGACCATTAAACGGCAACTTGCGCCAGCTGAAAATGATCACAATCCACGCGAAGGCGGTCCGTTGTTCATGCGAGGCCGAGGCCGGGTCTCGAGCGTTTTACAGCCCCTTGTGAGAGGCCGAGGTCGCGGTCGAGCTGACGGGACAATGTCATGGCGAAGGCCAATTGAGGAAGCTGTTTCGGCTTTGGCAGTTGAGCCAGAAGTCGTGGTTTCAGAATTTGACTCTCCAGGGCGTGCGCAAGTTATAGAAAGTCCGCAAGCGGCCAATGCGACACCGAGTTCGGCTCGGAAAAATAAGTCAAAGCTTCCCGAGGGCTCTAAGGTTGGATTTAGTCGACCGCCGAATGTGATGAGTCCGGCAAGCTCCCTAGCATCGGGTATGTTCATGGTCAATAGCGAGATAACTGGTGAGGTCTTACAACCCATTAGCTCGGTTGCATCGGAACCAGAACTCAAGAGGTCAACCCCGTGTAGCACGCCTGATGATTCAACGGCAGTCCCACTGGTAAGTCTTATTCTCTTCCTCTCCTTTATATGAATCATTCTGATGTCTTCTATTCTAGACTCCTCGTCGCTCTTCCCCCGTTCCAGTGGCTCTCACACCGCCTTCCTCAAACATTCACTCTATCTCGAGCTCTAAGGGTTCCCCGTCTCCCTGGACCAAATCTCCATTGGCATTTTCAGTACTCGATTCGCACACGAAGAATGTATGGTCACAACCTGATGGTCGAATCACTACCAAGCCACCCCCGTCAGGGAAGATTGAGAATTCCCTCGAAGGAATCCCCGACGATTTTGTTGCTGCCTTGCCTCGGACTTTGAATGATTTCAATACAGAGGATGAGTCATCACCTGTGGGCGTAAAGGAGGAGGCAGATTCGTTTGGTGGCAGGGAAAACTCGTCATACATTTCACCACGAGCACCTCAACGGATGTCTCCCACCACGGTTAACCTGCCCTCGGCACAAGCTGGGGCGTCAGCCACGACTCACTCGCTCCAGCTCCAGCCTAGCTCCAAGGGGCAGGACGATCGGTCCATGTCAAACGGCAACGGTCAGCCACCATTAAATAACTCGACCAGCGGTACAAGCCACAATCCGCAAGGGTCGAGTACACAAAGCTTCTCTGGGAGCTTTCCCTCACCATCTACATTCCAGGTTCCGCCAGGCTATCAACTCGTTCCCATTGGCACTGTCCCACCCAACCCACAGCCGGCGCTCTATTCTGGATTGTCGAGTATCTATCCAGGACAAGCAAACGGACCGTGGTCCCCCTCGCTGGCACCACAACAGCCCAGTGGGTATGGGCGATCACCTCAGCTTTATCCACTTACAAACTTCCCTCCGCCCATGCACACCAGCGGCTTCCCGAGCCCACATAGCGGCAACCAGACTCAGCCTGGTGGTGGGTTCAATAAGACGCCTGGGCCTATCGCCCCGCGCGGAGGACGGACGTCAAGCTCAGCAAGTATGCACAGTCCACACCTTGGACGGCCATCTGAGAACAGCTTCGTACCTGCAGTTGGACGGAATGGGAACGGACCAACAAATTTCAATAAGTCACCCCAGATGCCAGGCTACGTTCCACCGCCACCTCTTCTACCACCACCAAGTAACTCTATCGATCTCTATGGTAGCGCTTTCACGTCCTTCCAGGCTCAACCACAGCTACCGAACCCTTTTTCGGGTGTTCATTCTGGACTTGCAGGTCAGAATGTATTCTCACCTTCACTTACACCCTCATCAACTGGTAATGGGTTTCCAGGCTCACCGAGCCACCCTGGTTCAGGTGGAGTTCAGTCATACGTCACAAATCCACTTCAACCGCCTTCATTCGTACCACAACCTCCACCACATTTCCCAGGATCAGTTGGTCCTCAACCACCACTATCTCAGGTATAACTTTTGTTCTCTCTATACCACTTTATCATTTAATCTTTTATCTCGCTTTAGTTTGAAAAAACTCACGCACTTCTTTTTCTAATTTCGAATGCAGCAACAGGCTCCAGGAAGTATGAATGGGACTGGTTTTTTTAATCATCATCAACATCATCAACACCACCATCATCATCAAAATAATCCGATTGGAAGACCTAATGGGCCTGGATATAATCTTACCAATACTAATACTCAAAATCGAAGACCGACAATACCACCACATCCTTATTAAAGATGAATGTCAAGATGGATGAAGG
>MU167231.1:404116-416155 GCA_015951145.1 Cronartium quercuum f. sp. fusiforme G11
GGTGTATTTTAATTAGGTATAGGAAGACCAAAGACTAGTGAAGATTTCGCACACGCACACACACACACACACACAGAGAGAGAGAGAGAGAGAGAGAGAGAGAAAAAAAAAAGGTTACATGTATGTCTGGGGGGTTTTTATATTACAAGGCTTCTTCTCTAGAAGCGAATAAGTGATCTTTGATGAAAAACTAAGTATCAATTCACCTATGAACTTTTCTTGAATATATATATATATATATATATGTCTAAACTATGTTCCCGAATATATCAAAGAAAAAAAAAAAAAAAATGCGTGTTTCTCAACACATACACACACATTGGCGAATTCACAGGTGCATTTGAGTTAAAAGTGAGACAAGTGGAAATCCTAAACGTTGATTAGAAAGGGAAAAAAAAAAAAAAAAAAAAAAAAAGCGAAAAGAAAAGAAAAAGTGGAAAGTCTTCACATCGCGACTTCACTTCGACTCGTTCCCATCTCCTCTAAGATTCTTCTCAGTTTGGAATTTCTAGGAATCAGTTCGGCTTCGAAGGGGAGTGGCCTTGAATTTGAGGAGTCTGCAAAAGCTGGATTCATTCAAGCAGTTGATTGTATCAATGTCTTTCTGTTAGTGTGTGTTGGTGAGGAAGAATGATCATTGAACAGACCATCTAGGTCCATTGCGACTTCAGCCCCATCAGTAGCTCGCTTTTGTCGAAAGTCGAATGCATATAGCAAGTTTGCCGTGTTGATGAAAATACTATTATCAGCTACGAGTTGCCCTGCGCAACGTCTTTTTTTTTTTTAAAAAAAAAAAACTCAAAAACTCTTTAGTATATAATTTGACATGTTCTTTTTTTTTCTCTTAGTGCGGCCAACTTACCTCCGACCAAAGCCGTATACAAAGTGACGTAGATCTGTTCTTAGGGCTACCTCACCAGTTTTCTCATGGCGATGAAGCCAACGCGAAGGTTTAAACATATCTGGTTCAGGATAGACCAATGGGTCACGATGGATAGACCTTTGATCCAGAAAGATAAGAAAGACTGGTCTTTTATTTACTACAAAGATACTAGTATCAGAAGGGAACAGACCCACCAATGATTTCCGATGATCCAAGAACCGGCTGGAATCCTGTGTCCCTTGTAAAAGTCTTCTTTTATTGCTGCATGCATAAATCCTAAGGAAGAAAATGTCAACTGTTTTTTAATCGGGTCCTAAAAAAAAAAAAAAAAAAAAAAAGATACCTTTGATCCCTCACCTGCAGCACTAACCGGCCTCCATCTGAAGGTCTCGTTGTAAAACGCAGTCACGAGAGGAAGCTCTGGCTGATCACTAAACGTAGGAACTGAAAAAAAAATGATATGAGATTCTTGTATATGTGAAAGGAACTTGTACGTTGAACTTACGTCGATTAGGGCCTACCACCCGGTCGAGCTCTTCTTGGACCTTCTTTACTTCTTCGGGGAAACATACGGCAGCAAAAATGATAATAGAAAGGGCAGCTATGAAACTTGGTTCAGCAACAACGTATTTACAAGAAGAAGAGAGAGAACTTACCGGAAGTTGTGTCGGATCCTGCTCCGAAAAGTGAACCTGTCGGCATCACAAGAAAAAAAAAAATAAAAAAAACAAGGTGTGAGAGAAGAAAGACGCGGTGGTGGTCGTGAAAGGAACGTTGAGTGATGGGAAGATTATTGTCTAAGAAATTAAATTACCAGCCAGGTAGGCCAACTCGTCATCTGACAGTTTGAGATCCCTGAAAGTGTTTACATGAACCAATAATATACACCAAGAGGTAATAGAAACCAGAGTTCGTGAGCGGATAGAGCGATTTTTTAGCTGTTCAGATTGCGTAAAAAGGTTACTGACTTTTGTTTTTCGAGGAGATAGGAAGCCACACAACTGTCCCGTTCCCCACGGCTCTCTTGAACGTTCCTAACTTGTGATCTAAAAAGGGAAAGCTCCTCCTGATGCCAACGTTTACCTTTCGAGGTCAAGAATGGGATAAACCGAAGCCATGGGTGGCGATCCAGAGCAAAGGTACCAGGCTTGGCGGCCCAAGTAAAGCGCTTCAGACAAAGGTTCACTTGTCGAACTTCGGGATCATCGTAGGTTGACGATGCTTTACCGTAAGCGATTTTGAGGATGACCGATGCCGCATATCTGTTTCCGTAAATGTTTGATGTGAGCACTTCTTGTCAAATGACTCCAACTACGACCCCCCGAACTCACGTAGTCAGCGCATCTTCAAATTTGGTGGGTCGTTCCAAGATATCAATGATCACTTGTCTCGCAGCTTTTTCCTGAACCGGCTGATACCTAAATTCTCAGGATACATCATATGACGCCAATTCATTTTATCAGCAACTGGATCATCGAGACCAACTTGATAACATGAGAAGCTTTGAAGAGTGTCAGGTGAATCAGATGGGAGTGGATGGGATATGGTTGTAAAAGAAGTACTCAAACGATCTTGCTGCTTGACCGTCCAACTGAGAATGTAGCGCCCTAGATATGAAAGACCATTCAGCCCAACACGGGAACTCTGCCTTTATATGGGTTAATCAGAAACTCAACCTGCGAAACCTTTGCCAGCGTTCTCCGAATTCTAAACTTAGAGTCCTCAGTCCACCGGAAATTATTGCACCTGACATTTCTGTCAAGTTGAAGAGTCGGGTTTTGAACTTCAGTAAGCCATCGGGGTTTTGAATAAACATGATCTAATAAAGACAAGAAGAAAAACAAACAAACAAAAGGTTTGCACGACTCACCTAATCTAGGGCGACTGACATAGATTGCACCTCTGTCTTCCAACAGCTCTTGCGCTTCTTTGACGGTCCCAACAATAATGAGGGGTGTACTTCCCATCATAACTTTTGACACAGGTCCATACTTGCGCGTGATCTCCTCCATCTGCCTCCAAGGACTTGAGAGTTTAGAGATAATCTCCAATAGATCAGAAGGCAATAAATCACTTGACCGGATCTCAGAACAGAAGCTCACTAGGGACCAAATCGATAACCAATATACGGCAGCGACCAGGGACCTGGAGGCAGAGGCATCTTTCGCCTTCGCCATTTTGCAGAAATTGAAGAGAAGGCTATAGAAGAGACCACCGCGCAGAAAACTAGCGCGATAAAGAGAGTCTCTTGAATAGAATGATGGAAATTTCTCACCGTATTTGAAAGTAAGTTGATCATTCTGGGAGGTGATCTTAAACAAGAAAGAAATTGGAAGAGATCAGATGACGCCAGCGGATATTTGAGCGGTAGGAGAGTTGATGGGATTCCGGATTTCGAACTTTGAGCGGAGAAAACGCCTGTTGTTCCGTATTCCTGTCAATACGGTTTAATAGGCTGCGCGTTAGGGGACCTCATGCATAGAAATTCACATAGTAATTGAAATAATATCCTTCGCGCCTCAAATCCCTTAAGCAATGGACGGAATTGAGCCGGCTCGCACAAAGACCACCTGGACGTGTTGACTAGTGAACTAGCTCACTGGATCTGAAAGAGATTCCTTTGAACTCTGTGTTGTCAGGTTCGAAAAACAATCTCAAAACTCGATTTAATGTATCTGACCTTTCTACCGGGCGCAAAAAACGGAGTCATTCAATATCAGACTTCACATGCTTTATGTTGAATGAAAAAGAAGGTAGATTGAAAGGTGATTAGTTCAAATAGAATCTTTTTGATTATTTTTAAGATGAGGTGGTCGCGCGAACAGCGTTGAGCGGCTTCAGATTGGAGACAAAGTTGTCACACATGAAGAAACATTTACGTGATATAAAAAATATCAGTGGTGTATTGAAAGAAAAGTCTTTTTTTTTTTTTTTTTTTTTTTTTTTTTTTTAGAGAAGGAAAAACCGCAATGCTCGTGAGACACAACCAATTGTAATATAGAACAAGGCGCGATTGGAATCAAATCGCATTTATTCCCCGGTTTTTAGGAAAAGGTGAGAGGAGATTGTAATTTCCGGAAAAGAAGATAAAGGAAATCCGGTGATAGGCTACCTACTGATACCAGATACAGTTTTCAGAATGAAAAGAGAATTGCGAAGCGGATGAGGTAAAGAATATTCGGAATTCGGTATGCGCTGTTTTTAAAGTTTTAAGATTCTTGATCAACTTATGCGGGGGCAGGTGGAGAACTTGAAGACGTTATGAGAAGTTTGAGTATTCGGACCTTGAGACGGTTTGAGTGGGAATATTGGCCAAAAGACTCGCGTTAAAAAAAAAAAAGATGAACTGAGCTGATAAAGCTAATGGCTTGGGCTTTCTGGAAGCCAAGAATCCTGATTAATGAGCCAAGACAACCGAAACGGGGAAGTGTGGAGGTGGGGTGTGAGGTGGAGATGACGCGGCCAGCAAAAGTACAGCAATATAACTCAAGATTCCCCAGTTAGCCGATGAGATGCTAAAAGATTGAACCAAAGTTTTTCAAAATTCGGCACTGATTGCTTTCTCAGCTGATTCGAAAGCTATTCGAGCGAGGTAGAACAAGAAAAATTCTCACCAACGAAGGATGAGGTAAAATGAATTGGTAAGATGGAATTGAAAGCTGAAGGACGAGTGCTGGCAAGGGATTTATAGAGAAAGTGAGGATCAAGAGCGACTTGGACTAAACGATATCAAGCCTGAGTCAAGTAAAATTGAACATCTGCCACATGAGCCCAAAAGTGTTGGTTGGGTGCTTAAAGCTCAGAGTGGGTGTGAGTGTGGTAGGTCCCAAGGCGGACATCACGTCAATTCCGATTAGACGGAGTGAGCAGGGGATCCTCGGCCAGAATGATAAAATGGATTTTTGATATGGTACAGTCCTAGAGAATTTAAATGTGGACCCTGTTCTTGGGTTCTTGAGGCTATAGATAAACAAGAAACGCTCGTTCACGTTCACGTTCAGGTTTGATTTAAAGAGGACTTTTAATTAGGAATCTGAATTTGACCACCGCGAACGGTCGAGATATCTTGGTTGGGATACTCGATACCACTTCATCAAACCGGACCCTCACCTTCCTCAGAACGTCATCCCCAATCGAATAACGGTCTTCAGCATTCCGGCGTTAAGCGATTGTGTTCAGCAGTTCTTGCGATCGATATCCACGAAAACCCGCAAACAGTCAGTCAAGTCCGCACAGCTGGCTCAGCCTGGAAGAATTCAACGCAGCTGATCAGGAGTGCTCACTACCTACCTATCCCCTTCATCTAGCCTATTCGACTTTTGCCCAACTCGACACCTTCAATCTGGCCCGAAGATGCAGGTTTTGGTTCCTTAGCATCTGCGTCCTGCGGCTGCTGTCTTCAGTCGGTTCATTTGGCTTATCAGGTGGGAATCACCTGACATAGCCTGACATGTGTCCCACCAAGATCAAGTTGATCAACACATTTGGGTGATCCAAAAGCTGATCGTACGCGCACGACGCTGTGGAGTGGTGGCCTGGTCACCTTGTGGGATAATGAAACGGTAGGTGGTGCACAACTTTGTATGGTCCCGTACCGGACCTCTGATGAGAACGCCTTGCCATTCGGTTGAAGTGCCGGTCGGACCGGTTGTCTGTGAGTAAGACAACCCCTCGCCCTCAGGTCTCGGAGTCCAAAGGGCTTTATTAGTATTTCAAGCATGTACAGCAGGTCGGACACGCAGAACCAGAATATTCAAAAGCCTGCTGTACCCGCCAGGCACCTCTATGCCGCTCCCGGGGGTACTTGTCAGTCGAGAATGGTACGTCGAATGATTCAACAACAAAAATGTCTCTTGTCACTTGCCCAATGAAAAGATGCGGCTGAAAATGAGATACACGTTCCAGGGATGCGTGTTATCACAGCCTCTTTTCGCTTCCGATGTGGTCGGTTCAAAATTTATGGTCTTGTGCTGGCAAAACCACACATTATGAAGCACGTCCCCTTGAACCCTCTACTGCTTTGGATTGGTGAGTAGCAGTACATTGTACAATTCCCACGCGCTGGACCACCGCGCTATCTACGTTTCCGCATAAATGCCCTTGGTCACAGCGTGATAAAGCAGCACACCTCTCTGGCTTCTGTTCTAGACCTTCGTTGGACTTGAAATTTTTACAGTAAATCTCACCACCTCGCGTCAGGGTCGGCTTGAACCATTAACCCAATTTAGACCGTAAGTGAATGACATCTCACCTTCTCCGGTCCTTGTTCAAGTTGCAGCTGGATTACACTGACCAGAATAATGAGTGAATAGCCTTGCATCCTGATAGATCTGTGACAGGCTACAGATGGGCTGTCTTGAAAGTACTTTGAAAGAACATTTTCAAGGCAAGCTGGCAATATTGCTGTTGTCATGGTTACCTCAAGACAATAATTGGATATTTCAGTAGGAGGTACAACGGAGGAGGTAAAAGTCCACGAAACCGTAATAGGCTGAATGGAGTGGCGGCCCGCGAAGTAGGAACAGGGCCAAGGAACACAGGCCTAGCTGATTAAGCTGTGCAATGCAAAGGCAAGGAAGGAAAGAGATACAAGGGCATGTATCTCAGTGAAGGGAGGGTAGATAGAGTATCCCACCTCTCTCTCCCTAGCCTGATCCTGCTCCAAGCTTCGTAACCCACTCACCCCATTCATCCGATATCCTCCACCCTCTTCTAGATCTTACAGAGTTCAAGAGTTAGAAGATGAAATATCTGATCTCAAAGCCTAACTTAGGGCTTAGCGCATTCAGATCCCCTACCTTGGTTTTTGTCAACCACCCTCCAGCCCTACAGGATGGGGTTAGGCAATAAGTCCCACCCTCATCCTTGGTTTCTAATTACATGTAATTAGCCATGGTCAATATGTCTTCTTGTAGCATTTCTGGTACAGGTGTTCAGTGGGAAGTAATGATTCCATACAAATTAATTTTGGAAATCATTACAACTTCCTTTGAGGAACACTTACGACCAAAATTGCTATCTTGAATCCCAGACACTGGTATCCTTGGAGTAAAAACTCGGGGATACCTCAGAGGTGTTATTATGTAAACACCTTGACACGTGTACATAGGACTATGGTAGAGTAAGTGGATTTGAAAACCTATTGCCAAAGCATTATCAGCGGGAGGTAAAACAGAGTGTCTTCAAACCCGCTGACTGGTAGACAGAAGATCTGTAGCGGATATATTTGTGCTACACCGAGCCTTAATCAAAAACTGCTTCGAAAGGTTCAAATTGGCACAGAGGCATGCTATTAGCAGTTCTCAAATATAACTGGGTTGCCAAAAAAGAAAAATGGTACAACCAAGTTGATTTTTACACTGGGTGGACTGGGCCCATGTAAATTAAAAAATAGTGACCTGAAATTTTTTTTAAAAAAAAATCCTCCTTTGACTCTGCTTCTTGCTCATCTTCAATTACACACACCAAACATGCCATGAGCAAATGCAACAAAGAGCTCTGCATCCAATCATGACAATGCCTCACCTCTCCAATGATGTAGAACTTCAACAAGGCTGAGCTATTGGCAGAGCTTAGAAGGGAGGAAACACAACAATTCATGAGTAGATATTCATTGGATAAGGCATTAAGTAAAAAAAAAAAAAAAAATGGCTAGCATTTTTGAGGAAATCAATCCTAAGATCATCATTTCCCATCATGCAAGTGGCTAAGTCATTGTGTCATAATTATACCCAAGTGAGGAAGGAAATTGATAAGCTTTTCACCAGGTCCTATCTTTAGATTTTTTATTTGTGAGATAATTTGTACTGTCACTATCCCCTTGTTTGCTGCATGTGCCTTTGCTTATACCCCAAAAAGTTGACTATAAGAGTCAGTACAACTGAAATGCCTTCACAGAATACTGAGTACTCTTCTGCTTTCAAGTTCACAGACTACAGAACAGATCCTGGTGAATATTTTATGGATATCACAACACATCAACAGAGCAAAATATCTCCCAAATCTCAAATCCCAGCAGTTAATACTCTAAAGTTGAAGATAAATAACCATGCACACAAACAGGACTCAATTTCACAAAGACTGAGGACACAAAAACTCTAAAAAAAAAAAATACCACACTATTGATCAGATTAACAAAACTAGAGCTACTATGCTTTAACTGAGGTCTGACAAAAAAAAAAAAAGGGGAAAAAGGGAGGATAAATCACTTGGCAAGCTTATGTACACACAAGTCTACAACTAGAGTGTTAGATACACAAAAGTAACTCTCCCTGGTTACTATGGCAACAAGACATCACATGCCAATCAACCAACTACATATATAGCAGTCTTGCATCAAATTCCAATTCTTTTTTTTTTTTTTTTTTTTTTTTTTCTTATTTCATGATTTTGTAAATCAAATAACCAATTTTGTTCTCCTGATTGTTTTCAAATACAAAGGTATTCATATGTACAAGCTACAAAGAAATATGTATATATACTACCTATAATTATGCCTTGGGAACTCTCCCCATCATTCAGAGTTTCCAAATCTTATTCACATAAAAAGTTACATTCATTCTTATGACAACTTTCCATGGAATGGCATTCTTATAGGAAAGTATCTCTCCCCATGTTGTTTCCTTTTTCTTTGATGTTTTAAATTTGTTTTGCTGTGAAAGAAATGATCATTTAGAGTTTACAAATCTTACTCACATCAAAAATTACATTCATGCTTATGACAACTTTTCATAGGATGGTGTTCTTATATAGAGATCCACCTGATGGCTAGGGAATGGAAAAACACATTCAATGAAACCATTTACACAGCATTGACATCATACACTGAGCATTAGAAATACACCAGCAGAAATACTGCAGCCAAAAAAAAAAAAAATTGAAATTCAGTCACAACATCCTACTAGCACATCACTTAAACCCCACACAAGCAGCATGAGGCACGGCCAAGAAAATTGCATCGCATAGAGGCATGCTATGTCACATAGCAGGCCAAGATGCGATGCAATAGGTCTATTTTCCAAGGTAGGGACCTTGAAAAATGGTCCATTGTATCACATGAAGACATGCTATGTTACATACACTGCCAAGATATTTGTATCGGATGGGCCTATCCGATGTTCTATCACCCCGAGATATGCGATGCAGTGTCAGTAGGATTAGGTGCGATGGAATTACACTGCAATATGGTGTCAGAGCATTAGATACCGATAGTAATTCCATCGCACCTAATCCTACTGACACTGCATCGCATATCTTGGGGTGATAGAACATCGGATAGGCCCATCCGATACAAATATCTTGGCAGTGCAGGTTTGTAAGCCTGTGAGCAGAGGTTTGAGGTCTAGACAATGAGTGGGCTCGAGACAGACCTGTGATGACACAGGTGTGGAGCGAGTGAAAGAAAATGAAAGAGAAAAATAAAAATAGTTCTGACCAGGTGACAGCATTAGAAAGTGAGTACAGCAATCAAGAGAGATTAAAAGAAAGAAAAAAAAATGTCGAAGCGAACTTACTCTGATTCAATTTCGATGAGGAAAGAGAATCAGAGTTGTTTGCTGGAGACATGTCTATAAGACAGTTCTGGTGCCCTGAGACCACGACCCCTTCACACACTTGATACTAGTGAAACAAATGGAACAAGGTGAAAACAAAGATGTTAAAGTATGAAACAAATGACAGAGGGGAAGACTTGTTTCATCATCAGACATGGAGGGTTTGAACAATTGACACGGCTTCCAAGTGTATGTTACTGATACTTCTTCAGGATCTAGTGATACATCTCAACAACTAGGACTATAAAATCTAACAGAACACATTCTATTGATCAGATTTACTGAAAATGAAAGTTATCTAGGCTATAATTCAGGTCTGACAGGCCAAACCTTTTACCACAATGACTGAAATTACACAATAAGCACACACCATTGAGGATTCTCATAAATAAGACATCTGCTCAATAGGGCGCTGTGTATTTAAGTGGAAGCAAATAAGGGTCATTTATATGGTTGGTAACCTTGACTTGATTACCTCTTCTCCCCTGGACCACAAGAGCTAGAGTAAACTACCTACAACAGCAAAAGTGCCTCCTGTTGAATACCAAGAGGGAGTAGAGCCACAGGTAGTTAGATTATGCACAACTTCAGTAGCACCTCCCTATAAAATAGTCCAGAGGGATTCTATTAAAGAATCCAAATCCTCTAAAAAGAGGTCCTCTATTGAAGAGTGTAAATCCCTTTATTAAAAAGGTCAACTAGCTGCAGTCAGTACTTGAGGGTTTCCTAGACTCTCAGTAGCAATTTTTCAAGAAGGATTAAGTCAGTTGACTAATCCTTCCCCACTTTCTAGCCAGGATGTGGCCAGAAAGAAGCCACCCCCTGACAAATTATGATGTTGTATTTTATGGTAGGCCTCAGAAACACTGACTCAAAGTTGATTTCTTCTATTTTCTAATAAACCTGATGAGTAATAATATTTTAATGGTCTATATATATGATAAACCATCTTCTTGGACCATTTTGGTACATCACAATGCATGCAGAGATCAAGCCTCAACACAACATCTTTACTGCTTTGTACTAGAAGTTTGGGAGGTTCCAAAGTGCCTCCTGTTTCCCTATTATACTATCTTGGGGAATTTCACATTGCTGAAGAACTTTTCACATGAAAGTATAAAACAAGTTTTGGCAGTTCCAAAGGTATCTGTCTCAGTCTCTATTTTTACTTTTGACTCATCTTCCATGTGTATACCCTTTCACACTTTAATTTCAAATGCTCAGAGCAAGGGGCTGTTGAAAATTACTGTCACACACCACTCTGTCATATGTGCTCTTACTCAGATTTCCCTGCAGTTTTCACAATTTATAGCTCTCAGATCCATGTCTTGTGATGTTTAGGCACACTTATCTTTTCTGTTTCCCAAACAACTATCTTACTCCATATCTCTCTGTTCTTGCATCTCTCTATATTTGTACTTATGGCTATTTCAATAGGTGTATATCATTTGTGTAATACATCTAAACATTCTCATCTGTTGCCCAAACAACTCTATATATCCATATCTTTCTGTTCTTGTATCTCTCTATACCCATACTGATGGCAATTTCAATAGCTCTGTATGTTATTTTGTTGTTCATGAAAGTGATGACCATGTCCTTCAGGAGATGCTAATTGGACTCATTTCCTCAACACTGTTGCTAATTGATCTCCCTTTTTCTGTGATCAAGATACTTCTATACTTTTCAAAATTCAAAGTGAATAATTAGGCTTTTGATCATATGAAACTCAAGATGAGAGAAACAGGATGTGGAAAAAAAAAATTATGACAATCTCAGCCTAGAAAACTTAATGCCTGACTACAGATGGTGCACAGACCATTTTTACTGGTCAGTGTTAGGCCAGGACACTAGTAAGTCAGGATTTTTCCAGGATTTTCCCAAAGTTTTTTTGAACCATAATCCATCATGTGGCTTACAGTTCCAAGGAACCAAAGAGTGAAATTAAGTTGAGCTATCTTTTTTGTCAATATTCAATCAACACATCATGCTTTTACACACACCTGAACTCAAATATGCTACTATTGTAATCCCCCCTTGGCTTTCATGCAAAGAGTCAAGATTTCTTTACCTGTCTCCTTTCCTCATCTGAAAGGAGATGAACTTTGTCACCAGTTTCTGATCCAAATTCATTGTTTGTTTGCTTGATCAAAACTTACTTAGGAAACCATGTTTCAATAATTTCACATTTTTCCACACAGGAATTGTGCAGAAGTTCCAAAAGTGACAGGAAGCAGATGAAGAATTTAAGAAATACAGATTGAGCTGTGTAGAGTTCTGTTTAATTGAGCTCAAGAATTCTACTGAGTATGCCTCTCTTTCCCCTATGTCTGTCAGCCCTGAGGACTGCATAACAGTCCCACAGACTGAAAACCAGACATGTACATGTATAGTGACCAAGAGAGATAGATGCAATACACAGCATAACATATATATTACAGGTGTAGAACCATAGCGTAACATACATATTACATATGTAATAAGTAATGTACACATGTACACATGTAGAAACATAGTGTAACACATGTATTACATATGTACTACATATGTAATGAGTTAAGTAACAATCAAACCACAACTCAGGCTCAGTTTCAAGAGTCATAA
>MU167231.1:420717-434570 GCA_015951145.1 Cronartium quercuum f. sp. fusiforme G11
GTGTAATTCCATCGCACCTAATCCTACTGACACTGCATCGCATATCTCGGGGTGATAGAACATCGGATAGGCCCATCCGATACAAATATCTTGGCAGTGCTGTATACAAAATTTGGAATGAAACACAATAGAATCCTGGAAAGTGCCAAACATTGAGCTTCTTGTGAGGAACAACTCCATTTGGGTTGCATCTCAACTCCTGATGATGAGCACATCCTTGTGAAGAACTGTCCAATCCACTCTTTTTCAATTGTACCACCTCTGTCTTTTTCTTGCAGGGAACAATCACAACCACAGAAGTATTTGGAGACTTGTGTTGTCACTTTGTGTTTGGATGAACATATTGGCCTCTGATCTGTACACCTGATGTCAATGTGTGTTTATGAAGAGTGCACTTTGAGGAAGTGCACAAGACCTTTGAGAAAGTTGAATCCATAAGTTTGGGTGCACAAATGAGGATGAAGAATGGTGATGGTTGTGAGAGTCTTGCTTCTGTCAGGCAAGACTCCTCACTAAGAATGACAAGGTGACTATTGGCACAAAGGCCAGAAAGAGAAAATGGGTTCCTTCACTATTCCAAATGTCCAGGACTATCACCTGCAAGCCAGATGGGCACTGGACCAATCTATGTGAACTAGATATCAGTAGTCCAGTGATGACCAGTGCAAATCTTTACCTTGCATCTTTGGTCAGTCCCAGCCTCAGGATTTATCCTCTACTTACTATTTCACTCTTGAGAACCCCTCAGCAAGAGTAAATAGCAAGTAGTGAGGAAAGGCTCTAGCTTTGCACCTTTACAGATCAATAAAAACAAGAAAACTGATGAATAAGAAAGATATAAGCTTTCTCAAAATGAGGATGAATCAACAGGCTACTTTTATAGTAGATGGTGGATTTTCTCTGAAGGTAGAAAGTCTATAATATCTTTATAGTTATGCAGAAAGTTAAAGTTAGTTTTTATGATGATAATCCTCCTCCTCCTGTAGAGGAGGTCAGATCCAGCTTTTATATTCTGATCCTCTATCCTTTATTAGAATACCTCATTACAAGGCAAAAGTTTACTATGTCTTGTTATTATCAGTACATAACATCTTGTATGTTATTATGGTTTCAGTTTATGGTTTACAGCAGGCTACTCTACATATAATCATGCTGTAATATACAACAGTTACTTCAGTTTTATAGTGGATTGTTAGTTACAGCTCTCAAAACTGAGCTATGAGGTGTGGTAAGAATATAAGTATTTCAACATTTGCAGCTCCATGGTACTTCTCAAGTACTCAGGGGCTGACAATGGTGAATCAAGTACACCTATGAACTGTTCCACCAAGCTGTCAATTGTCATTGTACAATGACATCTTCATGACAATCAACAGCTTGACAGTGTGAGCAGCACTGCAAGTGACAGTGTGAGTGGCACTGCAAGCAACAGTGTGAGTGACACTGCAAGTGACAGTGCATGCAACAGTGCAAGTGACATGCAAGCCCCGCACTGGTGCTTGCACTGCAAGCAACAGCTAATTGCTACCAGTGTTAGTTCTGGTCATGCTGGGCCAAGTTTTGGTTCTTGTACTAGTTACAAGGACTAATACATAGGCCTTACTGTAAGTGTACCTATGAATGGCTCTTGAAACTGAGCCTGAGTTGTGAATATTTATTGTTAAATATGTACTTGATACATTACATATGTTCATCATATGTAACCTTCTATGTTACATGTTTATACCATATGTTACTTGATATGTTACATCTGTCCAGTGTTACTTTATTCATGTACATTTTGTTTTTACATGTGTTCTTTTATTGGATTACATATGGTTACTATATGTAATCATATTGTTTTCTAGCCTGTGGGACTACCAGTTAGTCCTCAGGGCTGACACATTCCTTGAACTAGGAAAGAAATTAGTAATTTTCATTTTTGCTTCCTGGAGGGAGTTTGTTAAGCTGAAGTCAATGACAAGAACTGTAGGGATGTTTAAATACAATCAATTGATGCAACTGAAACTTCATGTAGTTTGATTGACCCCGAACGGACTAGGCACATGGATGAACTAAGAAAAGTTCCTGGTTGTATGCTCCTAAAACCTTCCAGCCAAAACTCTCAGACTTTTACTACCAAAAATGTTGACCTGGGAAATTTGTAACATGGGACTTTGGGTCAATTCCAATGATATGTCCCAGAGCAAATGTCAATTTAGGGCATTTTTCTGCCGGGTTCCCCTCAGGGCTGGATTATCAAATGGTTCAGTCACAAAACTGGTCTCCACACTATTTTCAAGTGAAGACGCTCGAATTCTTCGAGGTATTGGATGCCTGCAGATGGAGACAATATAGGCCCTGAGTAAAACATAAGCAACTCACTCACAGCACATGGTGTTGGAACATTGAAGTTTGATGAACAATTTATGAATCACCAACATACTGGAATTTCAACATCAGGCTAGTCAAAGAAAATTTAACTAATTCAACAAATTTGATAGGAGGAGACCCTGGGACATAGGACTACAATACATAATTGTTGTGCAATACATCAAATCAAAACTTGAGGAAGAAGGACCCATCACCAACTTATGCGATTTGTTCGAGCACTTGGAGTGCCAAGTGCATGCTAACATTATGAGGAGCTTCAATTGCCTCGCGACAGCTGGGGCAGGCCATTTTGACAACCTCCAGATTCTTCATCGTCATAAGACATCTTTCGTGGACCCTGTGATGACTGGCACACGTTAGTCTGATCAAAGTTTCTCCAGCGTGGTATGGACCCGAACACAATGAACAAAGATCCTGTTCATTAACCTCGGCTGAATCTTCTGTAATTTTGTGAGATGATCCTACAAGAAAACTCGCGCAAGTGTAAGCACGTTGCCATTCGTTCGAACCTGGATTCTCAAACACGTCATCAGAGATAGGTCCTTGAGGGTGAAGTTCATTGTGAAATTTGACAATCAGCTCCGAAAGACGCTCGTTTGTCTCATACGCTTTGGCCCAAGTTTGACTGGCTACGAGTTGGAGTTCAGGCGTAGTCGCAGTTGGACTACTTAGGAGACTAGCCATGATGGTACCAGTCTCATAAAAGTATAACTTTAAAGAAGGGATGTGAATTTCCACAAGTTGAGCATCCGGGATGTCCAAAACCGTATCCACACGATCACGGATGGTTTGGATGTATTCCGAAAGCTGTGCATAAGCTAAGTTTTGTTGCGCTGGTGATGACATCGTTAGTGAGTTGAGATTTGAGGTTATATTGAGATGAGGGTTATTAGTTGGAGAAGAAGTTGTTTTGATCTTAGTTCGTTGTGATGTTTAAAATAAGAAGGGGCTGATGTTGGTTAAGAGACAGTGACCGCTTCGCCTTATTTATACTCGAGGGGTCGAGCCCACAAATGCCCACTGCTGAACAAAAGTGCACGGTAGAGGTCCAGCATTGTACATTTTCACAATATTTCAATCAGCAAAAAAAAGCTCCCTGCTGAGCAGACCGAAAAATGCGCGCAAAGAAAAGAGTTTGGAACAATTAATGTCCACTGCTGAGATAAACAGACCACCCGAGAGAACCACCGAAAATGAATCCATCAAGCCATTAACATGTAAAAAAATAAAAATAAAAAACTTGAAATCCTCGCGTTTAACTTTCGGCCTAGGGCATGCTTGCGAGCGCATCGGGGTGTGCACACGCGCGCTTAGGCTAGAGTCCAACTTAACAAATGTCCAATATCCTGATGACCGTTGTATATTGGATTATGATCTGGTAATCGCTTTGATCTAGTATCAGCAGGTTCTCAGAACATGAGCTCCGATTTGAGACCCACGGCGTGTGTTTTTCTAGGTGTATAACCAGATTTAGCCCCTCTCAAGAGTCAAGATTCATAGGGGCTTTCGTCCTACAATTATTTACGTATACCCAGATTTTGAAACGCGAGTCTTCAGTTGATCAATGCCTTACAGGGGATAAAAGCAAGGTGTATAATTGGATTCCTTACAAGGTATAGATAGAACTTGATCCAACAAATGAAATTGGGTGACAATGACCAAGACAGACTTGGAGGATATGGTAAGGTCAATTCTTTATGAGAAAAAAAAAACACAGACGGACCACCGTGTCCACAACATGCAAATCACTGATCCTTGGCTGTTTCAAAAGCTTTTTGTTCCTATCAGGAAAGAAGGAGATGGTATCATTAAGTTTGGTTAAGACTAAAAAAATAATCGGGATCATATCAGGCTTGAAATGGATGTGAACAAGATCTAACTTTTTTTTTTTTTTTCAAACAGGTAAATATACCAAATGGAAAAACAAAAAAAAACAAAAAGAAAAAAGAAAAAAAAACCTTGAATCGTGATTGTGGTAGGACCGGAAGAATTGATACGTAACGTAAGTCTGAAAACGAATTACTACAGTACATGTTTTTTTTTTTTTTTTTTTTTTTGTGCCTTCCTTAACCAGAATATCAAAAATTTTTATTGCCTTCCTTAACCAGAATATCCAAAATATTTAATGCCTTCAAAAATTGTAATGGAACCGATCTCGCGCTCGAATGAAGTATCCCAATCTAGTAAAATAAAATAAAAAAATAAGGGGGGGGAAATTAAAGAGACTTTATAATTGATATCAGATGAATTGATGTGATCATCATCATCATTATATAAAGTTCAGGGGATGATGTGATCTCGTGATTCACAAAACTCAACTGACAGTGATATAATTCCCAAAAAAAAAAAAAAAAAAAAAAAAAAAAAAAAAAAAATCATTCATTCGATTTTTTTTTTTTTCACTTTGACTCAAAAGTCAGTCATCTTGTACAGCTGTTCCGAAAATAAATGTCCCTCCCTTGAAATTTGAAAACTTTTTTTTCATATCCGCGGCCGCGGGCGATAAGTTCCGCCCGATCGGGATGTAACTGAGGTGAGCTCAAGCCTCAACAGATTCAACCCTGTTGACATCCACCATTCCTTCACCTCAACATTCCCAGCCCAACAAACTTCAGACGAAAGACGATGCCAAGTTACAGTGCCCACATCAAGGTACAAGCAATCATACTAATACGTGAAGGTTTAACTCGAGCAGCGGTCAAACGTCACCTGCGATCTATGGAGTTTATACTGTCACTTTATAAGTCTATTCATCATACCAGCTTCTTTAAAACCCAATCTTGCATTTCAAAAATTGAGTGTTTGTAATTTTTCTTTCTTTTTTCGATCGATTAGAATTCCAGGTGATGGAATTGGTAAAGAAATTACAAATTCAATTAAAGAGATTTTCGAACATACAAACGCACCGATAGAGTTTGTATTACTTCTCTCTCTGTGACCTCTTCTTACTCAAAGCTCTAATGATCATGTTCATAACATGATATCACGAAACAGTCTGTAAATTGGTAAAAGGTTATCCAACTCGACATGAAAATGTAGATTTTGCAATTATAAGAGTAAACGCAGAAGGTAAATATTCATCTTTAGAGCATGCATCGGTACCAGGTGTAATAGAATCCTTAAAGATCATGACAAGAAATGTTATAAAGGGGTTGAGATTTTTGTATACGGCTATTTGGAAAAGCGGTGTATGCTTCTAGGGAAAAATTGTTTGAATGAGTCGATTGTATATCAACATCCATCTTCTCCTTCCAGTGTGGAGGGAAAGACCCAATCTCTCTTGTTGATATACAATCAACATATATATAAAGCTAGCCTATAGACATACTCAAAAAGGCTTATAGAGAGATACCCCTTCCTACATAGACTCCCCACACTTTTCAATCCTAGTCCTCTTTCCTCATCTGCGGAAAGAGAACATGTATGTACCCTACCCCCAAACCTTCTTCCCCTGTTCAATTCTCACTATTTATCAACTTTGTTTATCTGACCAAAGTTTTGGTTTTGTTAGCCTGAACTCGCCCCAGATCATGAGCAATAACCTGCTCACATAATCCTCCTACCCTTTTTCTATCATACTTCCTATTTTTAGGTATTTCATTACCCTTGTCTTCCAATTTCTTTCTCATCAAAAAGATCTCTCATCCTTCTTGTTCTATCATTCTTTCACTTCCATTTCATCAGGTTAGCACAAACCCTAGCAGGTCAGGAGTGAATAACTAGAGGACTTATGTGTCAGGGGGGAGCTTCTATTAAGCTACCTCCTGGCTGTCTAAAGGCAGAGCCAATGACAATTGGCTGCCTTTGGTTACCCACTAAGTCTTCACTGGTTCCCCCAAGTGTAGACTTCAGTTAGATCCCCTCTAAAAAGAGGATTTGATTTAACAAAAGAAGTCTTCTTTAATACCTCAGGGTGATGTTCCCTGGAGAACAACCTGACTTGTAGTTGGGCCAACAACTACCTGCAGAGTTTCTATCCTGAATATAGTAGTGAGGATTGTTAATCCTCCACTGGCTCCTTGGTCTATATTCTAGCTTTTTATTTATTCTACTCCTTGGTGAGACTTCTATTACACCAAGGGATCCTGGAAGGAGATGGCTGATCTCTTAAGGGGGTGGACTTTTGATACTAACACCTATAGAGCTGTACACTATTGAGCAGATATATTTCATTATAGAAGATATCCTCAATGTTGTGTGATTGCTCTGTTTAGGTGGTTGTGGTAAAAGTTAGGGGGAAAGTCCTCTTGCTGAGCTAGGAAGGAGGCTTTATATACCTTGAGGTTTGTCTAATCCCTCACCTTTGGTCTTTTGGGCTGACCTGTGGTTCTTCCTATGTTAGTACTGAATTACCTGGTCAGCTTGTGGTTGGTTACACTTAAAACCAGACTTCATGTAGGCTCTCATCATAAGTCTACTATGCTTATGACTCTTGAAACTGAGCCTGAGTTGTAGTTACTAGTGTTACATGTCTAATTCGTATGTTACACTCTAATATTTATATGTAACACTTATATTACACTTGATTACTATGTGTAATACTTATATTACACCTCATTACTATATGTAATGCTTTCATTACACTTGATTACATTATGTAATACTTACATTACACTTGATTACATTATGTAATACTTATATTACACTTGGTTACACTATGTAATACTTATATTACACCTGATTGCTCCATGTAATACTTACATTACACTTGATTACTATATATACTTATGACCTGTACAGTCTGTGGGACTGCTGTGCAGTCCTCAGGGCTGACATTATGCCTCTTTCAAACTGTCTACCAGTGTTGTGATTCTTTTACATCTCTTCCTCTCTTCCTCCTGTACAAGGGAGAGAAATCAAGTTGTTCTCTTCTTCTATAGTAGGGTGGGGATTGAATCCTTCCTCTGTAGTGAAGAGAGAGAGAGAATTACATCTTGTTTACTTGTAGGGATCCTGAGACTTCTGCATCTGTATTACAGACCATGCATGGGCTTCTCCAGACTTTCATCAACCTCCCCAACCTCCTGACCTCTTGCATATCATCAATTGGGCCCATGCATGCAAGTTAGATGACAGTTCAATCATACAGCTTACTCTGCCACTCAACTTGAAAACAAAGGTGATGGTATTCAGAAGGTTTGAAAGGAAAACAATGAAAGTTAGGAAAAAGATTGGTGGGGGTAGGGGAGGGCTCAGGGTGGGCAGACAGGAGTATTTTGGTCCTGTCACCACCAAGAAAATAGCATCGCATAGAGGCATGCTATGTCACATAGCAGGCCAAGATGCGATGCAATAGGTCTATTATCCAAGGTAGGGACCTTGAAAAATGGTCCATAGTATCACATGAAGACATGCTATGTTACATAGCAAGCTTCCATGCGATGAAAATATATTGGCAGTGTGTGTATCTAGTTCATCAATTTTCAATTGGATTGTAGTGAGATAGGAATTAGGTGAGTTTCCTGGTTTGAAACAAGTCATTATGAGCTCATTCCAGGTGCTGGTGTGGGTGGTCCTGCTAGAAAAATGGAACATAGACTGAATGTACTCAAAGGTTTTCTTTGCCAACCATGTTTGGTTGAGTTGGGGTATGAGACTTTTTTCTATGAAGCACAGAATCATAGAGCAGATTACCCTGTTGTATTTCTCTTCACCTGGTGGTTGTTTGGTCACAAGGTAGTTGTTGATTGCCATCACAAACTTGACTGTATTGCATAGTCATGCCTTTCAACTTATGAATTCAGTTCCTGTGGCATCAAGTATCTTGCCTAAGTTCTTGATCATGGCTGGCATCTTCATGAAAAAGTCAACTGAGCAATAAGGGTCATCCATGTGTGGCAGTCTGTCCACCCCCTGTGCAGTTCTAGAACTCATGTCCAATTTACAAGATTGTGAGGGGAAGGCTTCTTTTAGGCCTTCCTCTTCACTACACTCAGCAAAGACATGTGTCTGATAGAGTCTGTACTGTGATAAACAAGTACAGACTTCAGTTAAATGACCTCTAGGAAGAGGGTTTGAGACCAGGGAACTATTTTGAAGGGGCCTTTGAATAGGCTTCCTTGTAGATATTTTTGAAGGGCTCTTTGAATAAAGTGACCTTGTAGAAGTTTGGAGGATTGTAATAGAGTTTAACTCTTATGACTTTCTCTAATTTGAGTGCTTTATCTCTACTTCACAGCCAGTTCCCAACTGGTGAAGGTTTTAGCAGGAAAGGCTGCTACTAGCCTGGTCTGATTACTTTTCACCTGATGAATGGTACACTTTTGAGCAGATATTCCATAAGAGATATCCTCAATTGTGTTTTATTCAGTTTGGTGTGTGGTAAAAAGGTTGAGAGAACAACCAGGCTTTCTTGCTCAAGGAGAAGGGGTTTATATACCTGTTCTTCCCTCAATACAAGGATACTGTGGTCCAGCTATTGTTTCTGGTCATGCTAGCAACAGTTGTGGTTCTTGTACTAGTTACAAGGCCTAATATGTGGGCCTTGTCATAAGTGTACATAGGTTATGGCTCTTGATACTGAGCTTGAGTTGTAAGTATTCATTATTACATATGCTCCTTATATGTAACTTGATACATTACACATGTTTACTAAATGTAACTTGATGCATTACATATGTTCATCATATGTAACTTGATACATTACAGATGTACATTGTTACTTTATGTATATATATTTGTTTTTTATATGTGTTTTTATTGGATTACATATAGTTACTATATGTAATCCTACTGCTTTTCTAGCCTGTGGGACTACCAGGTAGTCCTCAGGGCTGACACAAATTTTTGTGCTATGGTGGGTATGGAGTGGGTCATTTGGTTTATTATCTCCACAAGTCTTCAATCAGGTGTATGTCCAATTTGTCCAGCAAGCAAGTGTGATGAGAGTGTAACATTATTAATCTATCAGAGGTAAAAAAAAAGATTTGTTCTTGTGCTGCTGGTTGTGCAACTGGGTCTCAAAACCTGTAAAAGCAAACATGTAAGTTGCTTCTTCTTTCTTCTCTCACCTCACTTGTGCAACTGGTTTAAAGGGAATCCCCATCAAAGAATGATGAAGACAGAGATCCAGGCCAGCGGGTGTCAGGCATATACAAAGCTATGTATAGGCATATGCTAGTAGCTATTTGTACACTGTTGTCTAAGTACTGTAACCCTGTATACCCCCATACCTCAACAAGTGCAATATCTTGCCTCTGGTGGTCAACTCAGGCACAACAGGGAACCTTGTGTTGAATTATTTGAAAAAAATTTGGAGCTCTAGTGATGGTCTTGATCAAGGAGCTCTGTCAACAACCTGGTCAATAAGGATACAGACTTGAAAAAATTCAGTTAGAGAAAGTGGGGTTGTGATCATTCAGTGCCAAAGTCTTTTAATCCTCTTCTTTCCCCCTCTAGAATTTTTTTTGGAGTCCTTGAAGGTGCTGCAGCTAATCTTTATTTCTGCAGTTTGCCCAGGAGGAGGGCAGCTTCTTTAAGCAACCTTCTTGCCATCAAAACTCTTCCAGCTTAGTGGTGGATTTCCTCTCTTCTGGCTCTGCCAACACCCCATTGGACATCAGAGTTTGGCACCATGGATTTGATGGAAATGATTGTGAAGGTCCCTTTTGGACTGGATTGGAAGGTTACCAAGCTCTAGTCCTTATATCCTTCCAAAGGGCAATGGGTTTGAACAGGACTATAGTGGAAGGTGCATTCCACCTTGTTTCCCAGTATCCGCACCGGATATTCGGGCGTCGGGGATTTTTTAAAAGCGGGCGTACTTTAGCAATTGCCAAAAAAAAAATAAAAATAAAAAAAAAAAGATTAAAGTTTCCCTTGAGAGGGAATCTTCGGTCCTCGAGAAATCACCTGTTACACACGATAGACGTGTTGTGTAGCAGTGTGTAGCTCGAAAGTTGAAGTCAAAACTACAGACTCCATTACCATTCTGGTAGATATCAGAGCGAGTAGCTCCGGAGTGATAGTGGGATCGGAGGAGAATGAATTTCTCCTCCACCCGACGATCAGGTTTGTTCGAGTTTGAACTAGACCGGAAACAGATCGATCGAAGTATTTGCCATTGAAGTCCTACTGATCAAGTATTTCGTTTCAGTTTCTTAGCCGCAAGCGTACATCATTCAACCATTCAAGGCCTCGTCCGCAAAAATTGCCGAGGAATGATTCAGACTTTGGTTGAGTTTGGAAATATCACCCCTGGTTGGTTTCAAACCGACTAGAACTATAAGCCAACAACGCAATATAGATTAAGAGTCAAATTTGACACTACTTTCTCACAATGGTTCCGTTCACAAGTCTACATTAGCCTTCTTTTTTTCCTGACAATGGCCAAGCAGTTAAGACACTTCCACATGGTCAACAACCAATCAAGATGGTTCTTATGCTAGACCGAAACCCGATCAGTTTTGCTACATTACAAAATAACAGACAGTCAAGACTTTTGAGTTGTAGAAAACCATAACCAAATATTCACATATGCTTTTTCCCTTTTGTCTTTCTCAACCCCTCTCCCTTTTTGACTAAGCCTGAACCCTGTATTACATCTAAGTGCAATATGTCATGCAATCATTAGACTGAACTTGAACTCTTTATCCAAGAACGCCATCTCAGATCAAGTTTGATGGATAATGAGCCTCAGAAACCCTATGATAGAACTAAGTCATTAATTCTCGGCTCACAAGAAAAAAAAAGAAAAGAAGAGATACTCACGGAAGGAACTCCTCCTTGATACTCCTGACATTGACGAATCTGTACAACAGATTAATGCTACCTGCCTTATCGTTTGTTCCACTACCCCGGGAACCCCCAAATGGTTCTTTTGTCGATCAAAGTATGAGTTGATAGACATTCAGTCAGCTTTATGAATAGATGATTTTTTTAAAAAGAAAGTAGAAGACTAACGTTGACCAACGACTGCTCCGGTACATTTAGAGTTAATGTAAAAGTTACCAGCAGCTCGTCTAAGCTTATTCGAAGCCTTTATCACAGCCTCACGATCTGCCGCAAAGCTATCACAAGAGAACATATTAGACAAGTCAAATCAGTTTAACCTATCAAAACTTGGGTCTCATTCCAAAAAAAAAAAACTCACATCGAACCGGTTAAAGCATAAGCTGAGCTAGAGTCAATCAATTCACAAGTTTTCTCAAATTCAGCGTCCGGATAAATATAAGTCGTGATCACGGGCCCGAAGATTTCCTCGGTCATCGTGATTGAACGTGGGTCACGAGTGACGATGATGGTAGGCTTGATAAAGAAGCCCTTGGACGCATCACCTACGAAAAAGATTACCAGAAGGCGAACAATTCAAGAGAAACTCGAATTTGAATATGGTCAACTAACATACCAGTACCACCGATCAAGATGTCATCGCCAGAGTCCTTGGCGCGCTTGATAAGTCCCATAATCTTGTCGTACGAAGCCTGAGAGATAACCGGTCCAGTAAAAGAGTCCCATTCCTCTGGACTACCAACTTTGAGCTTAGCGACCTCTTTAAGTAGCGTAGATTTGAAAGTGGGCCAGAGGCTTTCAGGAACATAAAGACGCGATAGCGCACTACATTTCTGACCACTGTACTCGAATCCAGCCCGAATGGATTGTAAGACGCTCGATCGAACAGGTGCAGAAGAATGAATCAGGTGAAAGTTCTTTCCGCCTGTCTCTCCTACTACTCGTGGGTAAGATCGAAGTGTTCCATTAGATACACCTTGAGCAATATCAGACCACAGCTTTCGAAAGACAGCAGTTGAACCGGTGAAGTGCAAGGATGCGAAGTCAGGATGGCCAAAGATCTGGAATATTTCACAAACAGTCAGTTCATGATTTAATATATATATGAGCATTTGACTACATAGATTCCAACACCTTCACAGCTGCTTACCTGATTACAGACTTGTTCCACATTTGAAGCATCAACCGGAATGAATTGGATCACGCCCTTGGGCAAGCCAGCCTCTTCGAGTAACTTATACGTCAAATAGTTGGCGTAAACAGCCATCGGGGACGGTTTCCAGAGGACTACATTTCCTAACAGAGCCGGTGCGCCTGCTAGGTTACCACCGATAGCGGTGAAGTTGAAAGGTGAAACTGCGTAAACGAAACCTTCAAGTGGGCGGTACTCGACTCGACTATTTTGGATTTCCACTCGATTAGCTCTCACTCTGCTTTACCATCTATTTCAATACATATTGTGTAAATTTAATTAATAAAATAGTCTTACTTCCAAACTCCGGCTGAATTTTTGGGAGGTTGTTGAGCATACATCTCTTCAGCGTACTTAACACCAAATCGAAAGAAATCGCACATCTGAAAAATAGAAAACCAGCCATTACGATCAGACATTTTTTTTCCCCCCCAAAGTTGTTTTCATGTAACAATTTATGATCAAGTAAACAAAAGATTAAACTCACTTCAGCTGCCGCATCTATCTCAGCTTGCCAAGCATTTTTTCCTTGTCCTAACATTGTTGCTGCCATAATCTTATACCTCCAATGAGGTGAAGCAAGTAGATCAGCAGCTTTGAGAAAGATAGCAGATCTATCATTGAAAGGCATTGCTTCCCAAGCTGCTTTTGCTACCAATGAATCATCAATAGCTTTGGAGATCAATCTAAGGGAGATGAAGTACAGTATCACATTGATTTCTTTATTATGATTTTGACTGGTTTTTAAAAATTTGGCGTTAATATAAAATTGGCAACTTACTCTGGAGAAGCAGTATGAAACTTGCACAAAACGCTTTGATGATCGTGTGGTATGATTTGATTAGTAGTAGGACCTGTTTTGACCTAAGGAGTATTATATAGTTGGATATTATGGATAATTATATAAATCTGGTATTATATATATAAGGGTAAAATGACCTCACCTCTACTCCATTCACGATCGGTCCTACGTTATAAGGCATTCCAGCTCTCATTTCTCTGATCGCAGCTTCGAGAGCGACACGAGATTGACTTCCAGGTTCATAATGGTGCTGATGATTAGAAAGAAGAGAATGGACCCAAAAATCAAATAAAATACATAAGCTGTCTTGCTTCCGGATATAACATAGTTTGGTGAGTGAAAGAAACAAGGAAAATTTAATCACATTAGGCTCGTTTGGAATTTCGGGAAGCTTGAAGGTAGCAAGTGTAGGGCAAGACATTTTAGCAGCAAAGAGGTCTTAAGTGGGACTAAGTGAAGATGAGATTGAGGGTTTGTGAGTTATAGCAGATGAGTGTAAGCGATGTGTGTATAGGATGGTAAGATGTGGGATATGGAGAGAGGTTCGAGGTGAGTTTGATTTGAGGTTTCATGGTCGAGAGGAATTTGGGATTGACATTTATGGATTAGTTGGTCGGATGAGCCGCCGCAGTCGCGCAAGTTGACCTTCGGCTGGTCCGTGTTATGGTTGAGTCGATAGTAAATAGTGTCAAGTGTCAGGTTGAGGTGACTGATCGATCGATCGATCGAGCGATGAAGGGTTGAAATTTAGTTCAT
>MU167231.1:441978-469220 GCA_015951145.1 Cronartium quercuum f. sp. fusiforme G11
CCATAGGTAGACTTATTCCTATATTCCTAAAAGAGAGAAATTTCTCAGGTCACAAATTGACCTATTCCCAACTGACAAAAACTCAAGCCACAAGCGGCTTATTCCCAAAAAGCTTTGGAACATAATTGTGACAAAATTCCCTATTAGCTCTGAAACATTTGTCTCAGAATTCCCTACTGGTCTGAAGACCTTGACACATACATATATAATAACAAAACTCTGTTGAGTTTAAACTTTGAATTGTCTCAATGTACAGGATGTGTATGGTGAGCCTGTCACCATGTCACATTTTGGCAGTGTGACAGAGTCCCTCAAACTTTCTGTATGAGGTCTGTTACTCACAGTTGGACATCCCATACACAATCCATCAGGACATGGACTTCCACCCTGTGACAGGAGTCTGGTCAAGGGCAGGCCAACCTTGCCTACACCTGTTGACCACAAGGGCCAGAAAATGCATGTCAGACCCATTGGCATTGCCCACAGGCCTGGTCATGTCCCTCAAACTTGCACATTGACAAGAGTGCAGTCAGCTTGTCCATGGATGGACATGCTGACTGTCCAGTGGCACAGCTGTGTGCCACCAAAGAACAACACAGCAGCACACACCCAAATGACTTGCCATGTGGCTATCCAAGTCTTCATACAAAACATAGTGGGGTACGTAGTTGGTGGTACAAGGGTTTGGGGATGTGTTGCTCATATATTGATGGTTCTGCTTGGCAAGTCTTTTGAAACAGTTGTCATGGTAAGGTAGATGGAAGTGAATCAGAATGAACCACTTCTTAAACACTTGAATAAAATTTGTCTTACTCATGTTGAGCACAAAAGGCAGCACTCCATTCAGCCCTCTTCATCAATTATTTCAGCATGGTCCTATTGTGATCTACCAGCTTGGTCACTTGGGAGTCAATAGCCAAGTACTCTAATTGCAGTGGAGAGAGATGAAATTATAAAATTCACAATGATTTTAAACATAATAAATATATTGTAAAATTGACCTCAAAAATTGAGATAATTTAACTTTTGTAATTTCCAGGATTGAAATTAGCCCACAAATCTGATGCTTCTTTTTCATCCCACAGCTAACACCTGTTTCCTTTTCCACTTTGAATCCCCCCCCCTCTCCCCCACCACCATCATGACAGATGGATTTTTACATACAAATCCTCAAAGTGCTTTGTAATTTGAGTAGATGAGCCCCCCCTGGTCCACCTTTCTGGAAAGAAAGAATGAGGGCATAGTAAAATGGTGAGCCTGACTACCTTTCCACATGAGTTTAACATAGCCATCAAATCCCTTGAATTTGACATAGGTCTTGAGAAGAGTCAAAACACATTCACCCCCCTGTGACATCAAATCCCTGTCCCACTTGGGCCAATCCTTGAGTATGCAGATCCATGGTGGTCATAATCCCAAATGATTTTCCCATGATTCCACTGTTCTTTTTTGTGGTGGACCCTTATTTTGATTTGTGTGGCCTTGGTTCATCTGTGTGTGTACCTATTTTTTTGTTACTGGGTATATGAGGAGAAGGGTATGGTAAGGGGAAAAGGTAATCATCACATCATTGTAGTCCAAATTTATGTTCAACATTTTTTCTTACATAAGGTCCATATGAATAGTTTGAATCATAGTTATACTTTTCCTGTGCTCTGTGGTCCAATAAAATCTTTTGCCCCTTATTTTTTTGTTGAACTGAAGGAGACCTGTGCAGTTTAGTTGCTATTAGCTCTTTACAGACATGACACATTTCACATTCAAGCATTATTCAGTCCAGTAAACAGTGATAGCCTAGTATATTTAGTGCTTTTCTAGTAAACCCTGTAGGGGTGTTGAGGCAGGGAAGGTCCCTAACAGTTAAACTCTCAGTTGCCATTTTTTTGAAAGTCAATATTATTACTCTTATATAAGTTATTCTATCAGTTGGTTTTATTAGGTTGATTTTGGTCAAAACTTAGCATAGTATAAATTGAAGATGATAGTTTACAGTAAAGCCTCTTGAATTCAATTGTGGAGCAAAATCCCCTTTTCCAAAAAATTGACACAATTATACAACTCTAATTACCAGTTCCCTTATTCCCAACTCTCAATTACTTCCTTTAATGGTAATCATTTTTCTCTCTTATAGTATTACCCTGGCTTCAAAACACCAGTTTCAACATACCTTTTTTTTGAACAGGCTATTTGACTCTAAATTGGTTCATTAGGCAATTTGGTCTAACATTCCTTTTACATATTCACTTTCTGCTAGATTTTTCCTAGAGATCTGGTCTGGGTCACAGGAACACCTCACCTGGTCAACACCTAACCTGTCAGAGAGTGGGGTGATATTACATGCCACTGCAGGTCTTATTGTAATGTAACTTGCACTCCTGAACTGATAACCAAGTCAATTAAGACTTAATTATCACTAGACTGGTTATTATTGATGACTAGAGAGAGAAATTTGATGTCTAAGGGGCTCTTAACAAGGTATTGGGATTCAAAGCTAGAGGTAAAAGATGGCAGATTCTTCAGGCTAGTAATTCTAAAGAATAACAATGCTAATCACCCTGTCTGTATCAAGGTGACTTGTTGATGAGAGCAGATGAAGAACTTTTTTAGTTCTCTGATTGTTCTTGTTTTTCACCCAGATCCAGTACATGAGCCTTCCCTTTATGCAAAGTAACTTCCTTTTCTTTTTGCTCGATGCACCATGTGCTGAAAGCTGTGTACTATATGCCTGTGTATCATTGCACAGTTCACAATCATACTGACATTCATGAGCTGACATCATGATGAACATGGATCAGTGACTTGTATTGAATGGACATGAGTAACAAGGGTAGGCTTGAGCCCTTGGGCCACCACCCCCCAGACACTAAGGCACTGGATTTGAGAGGGATTCTGAGGTGATTTCAAACATGACACCATGTGCTCTCATTGATGAGTCACCTTCATATGGACAGGGTGAATGATAGTAAATAATAAGATGATTGAATAAAATACAAGAAAGAGATACTGTATTTATAGAGACTGAGAGTAAGAGAAACAGGATGAACCATGCAAGAAGTTCATTGAGCTACAAATGAATGATCGGCCATTAATGATGTGATGAGAAAATAGATGAGAGGCAGATGAGAAACCATGAGCCTACAGTACCACCAGTGGTTTTATTAAAGGGCAAGGAAGCTAAGGCCCATGGTCCAAGCTCCAAACCTTCTTTCTTCCATTCCACCAGATGGGAACAGTTGGTTTTAGATGAGGCAGCACTGTGTGTGAACAATACTCATGCACAGTCCAACTGAAACCAAAACCACAAGACTTGTCTTCTTTGATCATGTGACAAACTTATATGGGTCTGTCTAAATAATTTCAACACTAGACAATCATGTGACAAAATGAGAGAAAGAGATCTTCACTTCACCGCCTGTCTGACAGCTAAATTTAGCCACCCCACTGTAGTCCACTTACCGTGCCTCCTCACTTGTTCCGCGCTTGTCGTCTCTCACTCATCTGTAGGCTACTACTTTGCCGCAGTGCTGTTTTTACTCTTATTGAGGTGGCAACGCACTTTAAAAAAAAAAAAAAAAAAAAAAAAAAAAAAAAAATACCGGTTAGGTAGCCTGGCGGCCGTCAAGGCAGCCCATGTGTGTTGGGTCCCGATTCGTTGGATCTGGTCGCTGGTTCGAATCCAGTCCCGACCCTATTTTGGACTAAATTAAGGGACAATTACCTAAGGCTCCATCCTTCCAAATTACAGGGTCCAGAGCTGAAAAAAAAACCAAACCAAAACAAAACGCTTGGTTTCGATCTCGCACGTCACTCTCTCGACTTTCCCTGACGTCATCACCACGTCTTCGATGCTCTTCCCAGCCTCTAATGGATTTATTAGATATTCTTAGCGAGGACAACACTCCGTCGACCGGCACCTCTCCCGCCTTCTCCTGCCTGTCCCATTCGTGAGACAGTGTTCCCTGGAAACCGGTCATGACACCCAAAGAATTGTACACCGGTGGAGTGGTGATATATAAATATGTGCCTTCTGAACACTTGTCCAGATGTTGACAGGTAATAATGGTGTCTTCACATTTGACAAGTGCAGCAAATTTGCACCTAATTTGATAAGTTGATACCACTAACTTGAACGATGCTTGAGCTTGTCAGTTTCGTTGTTTGATCAATTCAACATTCTCTACGAGAGTTTAAACTAGCCTTTGATTAGTGAAAGACCAACTTGGCCGGAGTCTTTTTTTCAACAATGAGAGCTTAGCATTGCTTATAGAGCCCAGATCGCGGTATCTCTCTGCAGCGGATGCAGCGTAGAGTGTTCTGCTAACACCTTCCCCTGCTAGATACCAGGCATTCTTCACTTTCTCCGACTCTCACTTTAACAACGCTCTTTCAAGCACATAAAATAAAATAAAAAACGTTCATCTAGACGACAGTGATAAATTATCTATCTGCTCTTTTTCATCTCTCTTCGAATTTCCTTCCAACGATCATGAAATTATCAATCGCTTCAATCGCTTGTCTGGGCCTTTTGGTCACAGCCTCAGCAAGAATTACGATCAAACGCAGAAACGACGTGAGCCTTACACGTCATCACCCTCGTGGGAAAGATGGTTTGGTCGATGCTAGCTCAACCTCCATGAGAAGAAGGGGTCTTTTAAATTCGTTGACGTCCTCGCCTCTATCCGGTCTTTCCGGTGGAAATTCCGGCGGGGTTCTAGGCGGTCTGACCCACGGTCTAACCGGTAGTGCCAACACGGGGGGTCTAAACGGTCTTACTCAAGGTCTTACCGGTGGGGGTCCCGACGGAGGTTCCGGCGGGTTTCTAAATAAATTTCTTGATAACATTCCCGGTCACGGTCAGGCTGAAGGTAACAACAAAGGTTATACAGACGGCTTATTGCACGGTGTACCAGAATATGACACGTGCAAGCTAGATGGTGAGATTCCGCAATCCCGGCCGGGTGATGCCCCTTTCGTGAGCAAATTCTGCGGCATGTACTCCTCTTTAGATCCAAGGGCGGGCCTTACTCGCAAGCTGCAGGACTTCAAGCTGATACCAGATTTTTCATCTTCAAAACCAGACGCAAGGTGTCAATTCTTATGAGAAAGCTTTGGCTTGTAAGGGTAGAACAAACGGGGAAAAAGGTGAGCCTGTGTTTTCGAGCGATGGAAAGTGCAGAGAGGAACTGACAAGCCACTTGTGACTCATCTTCTAAAACGTCGACCACTCTGACATACTTCTTGACTACCTGAAGGCACTGTTCTCTTGATACCTTGCACAGGTCTGTTTGCCGGTCTTCACACAGATCAAAGATTCAAGCTCATGTGATTCTTCTTTCAAAGCTGGCGGTGGAGAAGAAGTTTATGCCACGGTGGGTCAACCTTCTTATTATTTGGACCGCTGATCAGGTCACTCATTCAGATGCGTACAACAGTCTCCCTATGGAATCAAGCTTCCCAACATGGGATTTCGTGTGTGTTGGCTCGAGGTGCGAATAAGTCATACCTTTATACATGATGTGCTATATTTTTCAACACAACTAACTCATCTGATTGGTTATTCTAGGCACCTTGTAGGTTATTCACGAATGCCTACTTCAACGGCCGATTACCGGCTGCTCACGACTACCTCCCATATCCTATTCCCAGCTCACTCATTAGGTGACATGCAACTCGTCGGGGAATTTGTCGCGTATGCTGTCCAACGTCTGGCCAGTCAAACATCAGGAGGGCGAATATCTCTTTTTGGTTACAGTCAAGGCGGGACCAACGTAAGAATATCTTCTGAATCTCCTCAACGACTCTCATACGTCCTCGAAGAACTATTAATTATTTGACTCAAATTTTATACTGCGTACAGGCGCAATTCGCCCTGAGTCAGTATCTTCAATCCGTGTTAGAGAGCTTCAATGATTGCGGCCTCGATTACTAATCCGTGTTATATGAACAGTGGCTTTCCCCTCGATCCGTTCTCTAATCATCAATTTCATCGCGCTCTCTGCGCCTTTGAAAGGGACTGTATCTACACAAGCAGTTTGCCCTGCTATGACCGCGCTGGGTGGGTGTTTCCCCGCACTTCTCCAAATGAAGAGGGTGAGTTTTCATAGAAACTACGGAGATTCGACTACCCAAAAAGTTAAAATAGACCCACACTTTGTATAGGACTCTCGCTACATAGCCGCGTTAAACTCGAGAGCAGATGCGAATAGTGGATACGCAGCTCTAGTCCCAAGTACCTCAATCTACACGCGCAATGACGACCTCGTGATGCCGGCGGTTGGAAATCCTGATGTAATTACAAAATTTCCCTCCTGATACATCTGTCCGGTCCTATGCTCACTGCACTTTTGACTATTTTGATCAGGGAGCATCTTGGCTTGAGGGCGCTGCTAATATTGGGGTTCAGGAGGCTTGTGGCCTTCAATACGTTGTCGAACACTTGTATGCCCAAGTCTTGCAGTGAATCCGGTCAAAATGACTGGAAGCTGACGAATGTTATTGCTTGATTCTAAGTTCCATGCTCACAGATGGGGCAGCTTTTGCATTGGTGACCGATGCCTTGCTCCATGGCAGACCGACAAGTTTGAAAACCTTTGATCGTAAGTTTGGTGGTCTGATTTTGTTTCAAGGTCTTTCGCCAGTCCGTCTGATTATACTTCGAGTGAACTTCTAGGTCGTTCTTGTAGTGGTCAGAGTGCGTTGTACATCATGAACAGGGACTTTGAATTTGAATTCATCTGATCCATATCACATCACCGTGTTGAATTCCCTAGTTGATAGCGCTCTAGGATTTGCTAGTCGTCTTCCGGCCCATCTTAAACTTACCTCCAATGCTTTCCTCGGGAACCCGACCCAGACGCTAGGGAGAGTTGTCAAGTCGCTAACAAGTTTGGTAAGTTCTGTTATCTTTTGTTGATCTGCACTTGCTATTCTGGGCTTAATATGAGCTATCTTGACCTCGATCCAGCGAGTGACGGCGGAGCCTCTTTTACAAGTGAGTCTACAGTCCTAACGTCATTACGTCCAGTGGCCAAACTTTCTTACGGATGTCTTCCAATCCAGCCATTTTTATGCCAACGTGGATATGCAACCGATTGTGCGGCTAAGGCTGGATTTTGTAAAACCGAACAGACGCAACCCCTTCTGAAAGGACTTGGGCTACCAAGTGCGGTGAACGGCGCCAGTAACCTTATATCGGGTGTCACGGGTGACACGCCGGGCCTTTTGCAAGGGCTCCATTTGTGATGGTCAGATTGATCTAATCAATGGTGAAAAGAGAAATAGCTCGTTAGATTCCTATTTCTTTCTGGCTCACATTAAAAGTTATTTGTCATAATTTCCCATTGGTACGTTAAAAAAGCTCTCTTGATTGGTTTTGTCTAACTCAATTTTTGGGTAAGACACTTTCACACATAGGGTTCCATATGTCGAAAGTGTCAAAAGTTTGTTTTCCATCGTTTCAACTACTGTTTGAGGTAGACTTTAAAATATTCATTTCCGACTGCAAACGTATTATTCAGCCACTGGCTTTTCCAGTAGTGTCCTTATTCTCTTGTCACATTCTCTCATTCACATGGCAAGATATATTTGATAGTAACACACTCTTTGATACCCAATGGCATGCTCCTTCCCTATTGACTATGTCTGACGAAGTATGGCAATCACTATTTTGTACAGCTCCGTCCCACAAAAGATTTACAGTCAACACAAGTCAGCTGCCTTTACAGGCTTCCTAAAATATGGCCCATCTTTCTATGTTTTCTTTTTCTTTTTTTTTTCTTTTTTGAAATCAACACATATCACGTGCGTTACTTACTCCTATATGGATAAAAACATCATGGAATTAGCTGACTTTTAAAGGGAAGATGAGAGGGCTTAGGGCTTCAAATACCTAGGTTAGGCTAGGGTACTAGCTACCAGTAGCATGCTATGGCCGGAGAAAAAGTAAGTAAGTAAAAAGGAAGGAACTAGAGAAAAGTAGTTAAATCAGAGTGTAGAAACAGAGAGAAAGACTGAGATAAGGTCCTCTGGACGCTAAGCAGGGGAAGGGTGTCTGCTACTCCTTGACAAATTAAGGTTGGGCCAGTCCCACCATGCCAGATGGACAACGCTGGGGGGGGGGTTAGGCGCAGGGTGATGTGCCTGTAGTAGGTTGGTAAGACCTCTTTTGGTCTCGGTGAGGGGTGAGACAGTAGATCCCATTTTTCTACTGAAACTTTGGGAAATAATTTTGTTCAGAATGGATCAAAAATATTTAGTGATGTGTTTCTGGGGGATAAATCAAGCTTTATCGTTTGTTTTTGTCCTTTTACCCATAAATTTGCCTGTTAGATTCCAACAATACTTACTCAATTTGCTACATACCCCAAAACACTATGGCCAAAAGGCTGTATTGTTTGATAACCAGAAAATATTTGGTGAGGTTGGGTTGAAGGGGAAAATGAAAGCTGAGCCTCCAACCTTATTGGTGATTTAAGGTAGCTGGGTCCCTCTGAAAAAGGTGAGCTTGCCCATCAGAAGGACCTATAGCTTATCTCACTTCCGAAGACTATGAGCCCTGGCTAATCACAACCGGAAACAAACCTAATTCTTCAGTACAACTTTAGCCTATTAGGAAACTGCCTTCCATGCAAATAGAAGGTGGCCTCATAGGGGCCTCCCACAATAGGCTCTGCCATCAAGATGTGACTCAAATTCCAGGCTTCTACCACGAAACTGCAAAGCAAGTGTAGCGCCAAAATCCATGAGCCTTGAACCAACATCACAAAGTGTCCTTGGCTCATGCCACCCACATTGGGGGCACTCTAATCACTCGCATCTAGGGTAAAATTTGGGTTTTTCCCCAAAAATGGGCTCAAACTCATGTTCAGCCTAAGGATGGTCTGCACATGTGGCACTGTCCCTCAACATCTCTCTTATCAAATATGTCGGTTGACTTGTCCTATGGCTTACCCCTCACCCCATATAAGGATGAGTTGTGTAAAATATGAAGTTGATTTACTCCCTTGTGCTAACATCTTTGCTCATTTCATGTGCTGGGATCTACAAGGGACACTTTTCCAACAGAAATACAAAGAGAGCCCTCAATGCTGGTGGCATGAGCTACGGACACTGTGTGCAGCACAGTAGCCCCAGTCTCTGCCTCTATATATCCTTCCCAGCCCCTGCTCCCAGCTCCTTCTGTGTTTTTGTCATGGATGGAACCTGGAAGTGTAGGCTGAGGGTGTGCTACAACAGAAATGAAGTCTCACATCTTTGTAATGGTTGGAACCTGGAAGTGTAGGTGGAGCATGTGCTACAAAACAGCAGGCTGTCTATCTTGGCCACTGGGACCAGCCATCTGAATGACTTCACAACAATTGGCTTGGCCCATAATGATTACCCAACAGACCCAAGTCATGTTGCTCTCAATTCCAAGTGCCAAAGTACATGTCATGACTGGGAAGTCCCCATGGTTAAAGGCAAAAGGGCAATTGGCAAGATCCTTTGGGCCATTACCACATGGAAATGGTGCACACATGTCATGTTTCCATTTGATAGTTCTCAATGATGATGGATTCCAGGGCCAGAACTGTAACATCTTGGGTTTGAAAATAGACCAGTGTTGGAGGTAAGAGTTTGTCTGGTACAACCTCTTTTACAGGGAAAAACAGTGCAAGCTCTGTCTAGCCTTTTGGTCCTTGGGATAAAGGTAAACATATGTAGTGGAGTTTGGGTCTGATCAGCTTGCCTCAATGGATGTTAATGTTGTTTCTGCAGACCTTCAGATTTGAAAGAATTGCTTCGGATGTTTCTGGAGGACAAGTAGAAGACATGAGAAGCATGGGAATTATTTTGGTGGCAATAAATCTTTTGTTGGTGTATCAGTCCCATCGACACACACACACACAGTTAAAAGCATACAGATATACATATCCTTGTAAACAAAACAAGGCTGACTATTTCCCCTCCATGACAAGCCTCACTCAAGGTCTCTTTTCCTCATCTGCGAAAAGAGACTGTGAGTAAACCCCCCCCCCATTTCCTACTTTCTTTTTTTTTTCTATCTTAATCCTAGAAGTCTGACCAAATGTTTTCCATATGTGAACTATTATTTTGTTTGTGTGCGAAGTTTTTCTCTCAACCTCACAGATCAAGAGTGCATCTTACTCACTATTGTCCAATTTCTCACGTACCCAACCTATATTTAGGTCAGCGCACTATTCAGGGCAAGAGTTGAGAACAGAACCTCACTAACTCACCCACCCATACATATATCAGGTATAAAACCCCCTGTTCTCAAACACTTACATCTTTGAACAAAGTTGCCACAAGATTCTCAGAAAAGCATTTGGCCTTGTGTCAGATTGTAGCAGTTTTTGTACTTGATTTGTCCACTAATGGCCAGGCCCCACCAATAGATAAGATGTGCTTTCACTGCCAGCAGAAACTACTAGGACATGGTTGTACTAGAAGTCCTAGGACCAGAGTTGTCCTAGATGTTCCTTGTCTGGACAAGGAAAAACTAGGACAAAGCCTGTCCGAGGAAATTTCGGACAAGCTTGTCCTAGATGTCTTTGTTGGCAGTGTTTGTCAGCCACCTTCAATACAAGTATCTATTGAAATGATATGGCGAAAAAATATTTTCGCCAAGTGCTTACTTGTGAGAAAATTTTTGGGGGACTGTCTCAAAGTGTAAGTCAGCACAAATTCCCTAGCTGTGAGCAATAGAGACATTCCAACACTTGCCACATAGATAAACTGTCAATTTTCAGCCAGAATTTCATATCCCACCTTCTTTGTGTGTGATGTGTGAGATTCAATAGCTGTGAAGTCCTGAATTGTTTTACCTTTGACCTATAATAAGCATCACCACACTAGTTAGTTTTTTTTTCCAAGGGCACTAGTTCTGATGCAGAATCCAAGTGCGTGCCTGGTTGTTGCCCAAGACATCCAACAGGTTCAGTACCAACACAATGGCTTGAAATTCCTGTTGAAACGTTAAAAGGTATTATTTAGGCAGTTACAATTTTCCATATACTTTGCTTTCCAAAAGGAATGTGTCTTGCTGTTGCATCCGACTCAGAACGTATTCCACCTGGAGATCTCTTGCATCCAAGTTGTATTTGGATCAAAAGCAAGGCCACGGGATGCCCCATTGCTCATTGTTGTCCCGAGGCCAGAGGTCTGCCCAAAAAAGCTAGTCGGTCCGGTGGATCACCGAGCATGTTTGTTTTGTCTGGAACGGACCCATCAGACCCTGGTGGTATGGCATTAGGAAGAATTTAGATAGAAGAATGTGTAGGGCCTTCATTCAAGAGGTCTGCATCAGTCTGTGTGTGTGTACAACTCCAAGCCAATGGCAGCATGATGTGTGTGAGGGGAGGAAACTTATGATGCTCAAGGTCCACATACTTAAACACTGCATACTTAGGGAATTTGCTGCCAGTCAAAATTCCAAAAGGCTTTGGGGTCCTGATTTTAACTTCCAATATGAATCAGCTTCCGCAGTAGATTACATCCTCCCTTCACACTACTGGTCATTCCAGTCAAGTGGGCTGAGATGGACAGATAAGACCGGAGATCTGAGGGCACAGGAACATGTACGATGGTGAAAGACACGTTTTTTGTCTTTGGACTGCGGAGATTCATAAAGAGAGAGAGAGAGAAATGGGAAGGTATGGCTGTAGGTGCCTTGGAATCTGTTGTGCTCAGGCCAGTAGTCCGCTGTAGGGCTAAGTCCCTCCTCGACGCCTCCCAGGTTTCTAAGCAAGGGGAGACTTAGTTAAGTTAGGAACCGGCCCGGGATGGCCCGGGTTGAACCCTGTTGGTCAACTGTCACTTGTTTCTGGTTTCACCGGTTATTCAACCAACTCCGACTTACAAAAGCCAAATTGGATCCAAGTCATTAAAACAAACTTCAACCAATTTTAAGTTTCCCTTTCACTCAATTCACTCTCTCTCTCAACATCTCAAACCTCAAAATACCCTCTACCATATTTGTTCACTATAGCAGTTACTCCTAACCTCAAGCTCTACCTCACAACTCTCACAGCCCCTGGTCGGCTTTCGACCTTGGCTTCGATCTCGATCTCAAACTTAAACTCGACCTGCCTCCTCCCTAACCTCACTACCACTTGACTTGTTCTGTCCCGAACAGGCCATGTCTGGACATGTGTATTACCGTTTCAAGTCCCAAAAAGAATTTCAGCGGATTCTTTTTGACGGGATTGGAATCTCCGTCTGGGATCTCAAGCGCGAGATCATTACCGATAGTAAGATGGGGAAAGGTACCGACTTTGATTTCGCGTTATATAACGCTGAGACTGACGAAGGTAAGCCTGTATCTATCTCCCACACCTATTTGTTTAAACCTCTTACTCATATCGGGTCTTGATTTCGAACGTAGAATATAAAAACGACCATGCTATCGTTCCTCGTTCTTCGTCTGTCATTGCACGCCGTTTGCCACCCAAAAGGTCTGGTCACGGAAATGCTCAGCAATACGTAAACTCAACGCCTTTAGCTGCTGCTGCTGCTGCTGCTGGCCCCGGAAGGCCCGTCGCCTCGTCCACAGCTCATGCTGATTGGCGAGGAGGGGGTTCAATCAGCAAAGACTTTCGTCAACAGCAGCCTGAAGCAGCCCCACAAGTCAGTCTTAGTTTTTACAGATCAGAAGCCTTCTAGTCTTTTTAACAAAACATTACACTCATCTCGGTTGGATATCTTGATCGGCAATAGATGGCGAGGCCCATTGTAGCAGGAAACGCGCGTGACTCCGAAGCCGAGAGCATGGCAGCTATGTTTGCGGCCCAGGACCAACAATGGCAACAGACCCAAGAAACGATGGCCACGTGCGTACACTTTTCCCTTACGAACGATCCGATGAAGCTCGAAGTAAAGATGTCCCATCTACGTTTTCACGTGATCGGTGTACCTTCCATTGCTTTCCTATTGGTCATCTTTCCCCCTTTTTTTATTTGCATTCAACTTGTATCGCTTCATGCAAGCTATCCTGTGTCTAATTATTCATGGGCTTGTTACATTTCCTCTCATATACAAAAAACAAACAAACAATTTTTTAAACCACATCATTCCTTAAAAAATGAAAATCGTTTTGTCCTCAATTTTCACGTGTTAGTGCGACCCGAGTTGGGCGAGTGCTCGGCTTTAGAGACCGTTTTCCTGCTCGCGGACCTCTTGGCGACCGAAACAAAACTCGTGAAGTTGTACCAGACCTGCCCCATAGCATACCTCCGCAAGGTTATATCTGCTATCGTTGCGGACAAAAAGGTACGTTTTCCAGTCTCGCATGGACGGACAGGAGGGGTGAGCAAGCTGGTCATGAAGTATAAATTAATTTTGTTCTCGGGGGCTTTTCTCTCTGTGCTCGGTTCAGGTCATTGGATTCAAAATTGCCCGACGAACGATGACCCAGAATTTGAGGGCCGGCCACGGATCAAGAGGACGACTGGGATACCGAAAAGCTTCTTACAGAAGGTTGAAGGCACGGTCGTGCAGGGTAAAAGTGTGATGGTCACAGCAGACGGGAGCTTTGTCATTGCACGGCCTGATGAGTGAGTAACTGCTCGAAAATAACACAAACCCGTGAAGATATCCTGACTAAGGCATCTTCCTCGGTATTTTAGTGCTTCTTGGAAACAACACAAATCGGTCGTGGTCAAGAATTTATCTGCTGCCGACATTCAGAGCCTTCGGCCCTCGGATCCCGATTTGGCTTGTTCAATCTGCTCGACTCTCTTGAAATCAGCTGTTAAAACTTCGTGCTGTCAATCGGCTTTCTGTCACGATTGTATTTCCAACTACCTGAAGGACCATTCATCAGTTTGTCCCGAATGTGAAACAAAGCTCTCGACGAACCTGTCGAAAGCCTTGATCGAAGACGAAGAACGGCGGACGAGGAGTCAGGAATATGTAGAAGACTTACTACGAGCCAGCAAAGAGTCTCAAGAGGAGAACAAAGCTGAACAGGACAAATCTAGTGAAGAGCATTCTGGCACCGTCGACCCTGCCAATGCTGATCAAACGCCGGTGGATCAAACGGTGACCATCGGGGCCTCATCATCTGAGAAGCAAGAAGCAAGCGGCGAAAATACACACGCTTTACGCAATAACACGGTGGTAAGTCTTTTCTCTAGTCCCGTCCTGCGCATGTCTTTCCTTCTACTAATTTCTCCTCACTCAGCCTGCAGATGCTCATCAGCTACCAAACAGCACACCGAATCCTTCTCATGACTCTGGCGGAGAATCCGGCAAATCTTCTGCACCTACCCCCGCAACCTCCGTCTCCTCCAACGTCTCTCCTCAAACGCAACAACAACCGTGTAGATTTGAAGATTCGTTGAACGGATCGGCGCACCAGTTCGGTGGATCGGGACCTATGCAGAACCATATGCTTCAGCATATGAACGGTGGCCCGATGGGGAACGTTGGCATGATCGGTTCAGATCAGATGAACAACGGCATGATGACAATGATGAACAGCGGGAATGGGATGGAGAACATGGAGATGCCGATGATGCACGGCGGCCTGAACGCAAACCACAATGGAGGGATGAACACGAATCAACTTGGTATGTTCATGACCAATAATGGTCATGCGCACGGCGGGCAAGGGATGAATATGGGTATGATGAACAACGACGAGATGATGCCAATTCCGATGCAAATGAACAAGATTATGATGATGCTCCAGAATCCACAACTAGCGCAACCGATGCGAATGCAGCTGATGATGCAACATAATCAACTTCAACAAATGTTCATGATGCAGAACATGAGCTCGGGACCCCCGGCGATGAACAACAATCATCTACCTCAACGCCCACCACCGCAGCAGATGATGCAGATGGGTATGATGAACGGGATGATGGGCTCTCATATGGGTCAGAACTCAATGATGGGCGAGATGGGCCCTCAACGGGGTCGAGGCGGTCCGAACTCAAATCACTTCCAATCGCGTATGCACGGAGGTCGCGGTGGTGGACTGAATCACCACATTCACGACTCTTCACCTTACCAACGCTTACCCCTCAATGGAAGAAGATCAAATTCGAACAAACGAGGGAGGAGTGAAGATCTAATCGAACTTCAATCAGGCGAAAAGGTTCCTCGATATATGTGATGATGATTGATTGGGTGTGTGTGTAACGTCTTTATTCATTTGAGGGTTAGTGAGCATCTGGTCCGTTATAGGGAATGTACGCTCTGTTTCATTTGATCGACTTCTTGATCCTCTCAAAGCATCTATCAACAGGTTGGTGATTCTGATTGAATACAGTTATCACTTTTTTGCTTTCATACTCTATCTGCCCATACTGCCCTTTTTTATCCATTGCCATGACAGTATAATCTTCTCTCTTTCTATACATAAATATTCATCAACTGTTAAATCGTATCAAGAAGGGTCCTTCTCTATATCATAACTTTACCCCCCTCATCCGATTCTATCAAAAAAAAAATGTGTTTTATATTTTAAAACTATAAAACTAGATCATTAGTCGGTCCATCATCCTACACTACGCACTATCTATAGCAATGTAATCTAAATTTGTATAGTTTCTTGCTTCCAAAAACACAACAATAATATTTTTTCTACACGACAAAATGGACGCGCCACTTTTATACACCAGGAAGTGTGATGATCTTAGCTAGTAGGTGATTGGTAGTCGGGAAACAGAGGCTTAAGTATATTGTGTGTTACTGTGCGTTTGTGTCTTACTCCGTTTTTTCTTTTTTGGTTGTGATTATGTATAAACCCCTTTTCATGTACTTTTTTAGAAGACAGAGGACATTTCTCCTCTCCAAAAGATTTTTCTCTCTTCATGTGTGTGTGAATGCGTGTTGTCCTCCAGTGACTTTTTAATTAGATTTTTAAGATTGGCTAATGGTAGTGGTAAAATCTTACATGAAATTACAACCTTGAATTGAATTGACATATAAAAAGAACTCTCATGATCAAGACACTTGGAGTTCAAATGTTTCCAAAACAACTCTGTGGTTGTCTCACTTGATGTCAGTTTAGTCAATGCAATTAAATGAATGTGAAAGTGGTAGAAAAATTGCTGAAAGAAAGAAGAATCTAGTTCAGACTGGGCCTATGTCTAAAGGACCAACAGGTGTTAGAGAATTTTTCGGATTTGTGTTTATGTCAGGGGGTTCATTGAAGCCTTTTTATTACTAAGATCATCACCTTTAAGAAAATTGATTAGGAAGAATGCAGAATTTATATGGGAAAAAAGAATGTGATGAAGCTTTTAATAGCCTCAAAGAGATAATAGGTAAGGTTATGGTATTAAGGACAATTATCTGTGGACCAAGAGCTGGTAAGTTAAGATTAGCAAGTGATTCAAGTCATATAGCTGCAAGAAGCTGTCCTAATGCAAAAAGATGAAGAAAGGTTATTTAGACCAGCTTTATATGAGTCTGTGGTATTCAAGTAGTAGATTCAAGATATTCTCAACCCAACTTAAACTTATGTGGGGTGAGTAGCCAAGATACTAGGGAGACCAAAAATCATCTTATGGGGTCAACACTCTGAATTGTAATTTGATCCCAAGTCTTTAATACAAATAATTGATACACCTTGTCTCCCAAATGCAACAATGAAAAGATGGGTAGCTTGGATTTATTTGACAAGTCAGGAAAATTTTTACCATGCCTGATGGTTTGTCAAGAAGTTCAAGAAATGAAGATTTGAATGATGGACTAGAATATTTATAAAAAAAAAAGGCATAAATGCATTAGGCATTTTTTTACTCAAAGTAAGAACTTTACAGTTGGTGAATTTGATAAGGAACATTCATTTATCCAAGATGAAGTTTGGGTTAGTTGACAAGAATATTTAGTTAAAATGAATAGACCATAAGATATTTCAGATGAAAACATCAGATCAATTCAAAGAAAAGCTAAAGAATTCTGTGTCAAAAAAGGAAGATTCAAAAAAAGGTGAATACTTAGATCTCAGTAGGTGTAACTATTTTGAGAATTCAAGATTGGATTTTAAATGAATTACATGAAAAGTTAGGACACAAAGGCATAGAAGAAACTTACAGAAGAATGATAATTAGATTTTTGTGGCCCAGTATCAAGAAAGAAGTTAAGGCTTGGGTAGCTAGTTTTGAAGCTTGTCAAAACACAAAAATTAAATTACTAACTCTAAAAGAGTTAGGGCACACTACAGGACAGGTAACTTTATTTGGGTGCATTTGTATGGATACAGTTTACATCAAGGCAAACAAGAATGGTTATAAATATTTGATTGTAGCCAGAGGTGCCTTATCAGGATAGCCTGAAGCTGACCTTGTAAAAGACTTAGAAGTGGTCAATTCAGAAGAACTCATCAAGAAAGATTGGATCTATAGATATGGACCAATTAAAATCACTACTGTGGATGGAGGATCTCAATTAGAGGCAGAATTAGCTGAGGAAGTCAATCATTGTGGACCTAAGTCAAAAGAAGTTACATTGTCACTGCCAACATATTTTCATCGCATGGAAGCTTGCTATGTAACATAGCATGTCTTCATGTGATACTATGGACCATTTTTCAAGGTCCCTACCTTGGAAAATAGACCTATTGCATCGCATCTTGGCCTGCTCTGTGACATAGCTTGCCTCTATGCAATGCAATTTTCTTGGTGGTGTGTGTTACCCTGAAGGGGCAGGCATGATTGAAACAGGACATAGACCAATTGAGAATGCCTTGGTTAAGATGTTTCCAGAATCAGGAGAGTTATGGAGAGAAATTTTACCTTTGGTTTTATTTTCTGAAAAGACTTACCACCCAGAGAACTACAGGAGTTTCACCTTATAAGATAGTCATTGGTCAGAGAGATTTATTACCTGTTTATATAGAAGCAGCAAATTTCTTAGAAATTGATTGGGAAATTCTTAATACTAGAACTATTTATTACAAGCTAGAGGTGAAAAACTATCTAGGAGGGAGGGATCGTTGGAGATGGCTTATGAAAACATGATGAAAGTCAGAACTGACAGAGTTAAGTATTGAGATAAAAATATGGCTCATGAGTTACAAAAGAACCCTTTGAAGCCAGGAGAGATGATTTTGGTTCACAAAAAATGTTTAGCAAGTCAATGGGGTAAATTCTTTACTAATAGGTGGAATGGTCCTTATTTATTTGAAGAACAAGCACCTCAAGGAGCTAATGTATTGAAAGAATGAGATAAAGACAGGACAGAATTAAGGAGAAGATATGAAGTATCTTATGTTGAGATGTTTTATCCAAGAAGTGTACCTCAGGTTCCAGAAAATGAAGGAGATTAGTGAGAAGATTTTTTTAGATGATGGTGACAGGTTGGAAGAAAATAGTACTGAAATTAGCATATCACTCAGTGTCACTTTCAAGTTTTCTATATAATGTGTTTACTTGAGTTTGTATTTACTTTTATCTTACTTATTGTCAGCCCTGGGGACTGCTCAGCAGTCCCAAATACTGTACCCATGTGTTACATATAGTGTAACATTTATGATAGTAACATATGTATAAGCATATGTACACCAAGTTACCCCTATATCTCAGGGCTTAGTGTCAAAAGCCCATATGTAAATTACATAATTAGTTTAAGTAAAGCTAAATTAAGCTACATATTTACAGATGTAGTGATAAGTACTCTAGTAGGAAATGTAAGTGACCAATGAGGTCATGCTAGCATCCTATAAAGACAGTGTAAGTTTCCTCTTTCACAGACTACTATCATCTTCATTGCATTCAAACTAAGTGTTGAAGTAGGCCAAAAAGAAGTCTGCCCTTCACATTTATACACAGTATGCTTTGCCTGCTCAGTTTTTCTCAATCAATTTTAGATTATGGTACTCCTTTACATTCAATGTTGTCTTGAAATTAAATCATTTGGTTAAGTTTGGTGGTGGAAAACTGTTCAGGTAGTAAATGTACCATCATATTTATTTTACTTAGAAGTTGAATTTTGGATACAATGGTAGATTGCTTTGGATTGTCAATCTTTGTTTGGTTTTTCATAATTCTCATTGATTGTTTCTCACAAAAATGTATTTGTTTACTATGAACTTATTGAAAAAAACTAAAAACACTTTTTCCTCAGTGGAAAATCCCTACAGATCCCTGCTTAAACCCACTTCAAATTTATCTTACTCACTTTATCTTTCTTGAGCTTAAAAAGGTCATGTAGAAAGATATAAGATACATTTGGGTTTTTCTTTTTGGGTCAGAAGCTTTGTCAGCCCTGAGGACTGCACAGTAGTCCCACAGAGTGATGTAATACATGATTACATACCAGAATCATATGTAATGAAATGTGATACATAGTGTCCATATGAGAACACAGAGTGTAATGTAAGTATTACATTTAGAGTACATAGTGTAATACATCTGTAATGATATGAAGCTTCACCTCAGGCTCAGTTTCAACAGTCATAAGCATAGTATACTTATGACAGGAGCCAACTAGCAGGGCCTGTCATTAGAGTAACCATCCACAGACTGGCCTATGCACTGCCAAGAAAATTGCATCGCATAGAGGCATGCTATGTCACATAGCAGGCCAAGATGCGATGCAATAGGTCTATTTTCCAAGGTAGGGACCTTGAAAAATGGTCCATAGTATCGCATGAAGACGTGCTATGTTACATAGCAAGCTTCCATGCGATGAAAATATGTTGGCAGTGCCTGTAATAGCATCAGCTGGAACCACAAGCTATGAATCTCTCTCTCCTCACCTTTACCACACACACCAACATAGAAACAACAGCACAAATAGTAAGGATAACTTATATATACAAGTATCTTCCCAATAAGTGCAAGGCTCAACAGGTATAAGTAAAAGAAAGGTCACCCATCACTTTGATAAGGTCTGGTTGACCTTCACCTCCAGGATCCCTTGACAGTGAAGACTCACCAAGGGCTAAAGACAAAGAACACTAATACAGGAAGGAGCAAGAGCTGTAACCTTCAGCTAAGCCTGTATTCCTCAGAGTTTGGCTCTTACAGATAATTGTTTGCCCAGTCATAAGACAAGGCACTCTACCAAGAGAGGACCCTTGTAAATTAAGAGTCTCAATAAATTCTCTTCTTAGAGGTCAACTAGCTGAAGTCTGTACTTGGTGGTACCAGTACAGACTTGCTCTGTTGCTCTCTTTGAGTCTGAAGCTTAACTTAGCTTCATACCCAGCTGGAAATAGTTAGGTGGGTTGCCATAAAGATGCATCCCCCTGACATATTGTCCTTATGCTTTATCTATGAGCTCTCTCTCACTATTCTACATTCTATGATCACATTTTCCATGAAAGTCTGTGTTTGTCTAGTAAGTATAATTTCCTTCTCCAGAAACAGATCCTTAAAGACAAATCTAGAAACTTTGGAGGCAAAAAAGTGAAGAGATAAAGACACTGACATGGTAATTCAACACTACTTTACTCTGATGTAGACTACCTTCAAAATCTGCATCCTTGTGACCCACTCTCTGACAGGTCTTTACTGAGATCAAACTGAGAGCTAAAAATTCACCAAAATAGAGCAACACAAGGTATGTTGTTCCACCTGTGTTGTTCATCAGGTAAAGTTGATAAACTCCATATTTGAAAATATTCCTTCTTAGAGCTTCCAAGCTTTTGTTGTCTTCACAATTCTTCTTTGTAATTTTTTTCAGAATCAGTTCAGGTCCTCAGTTAAGCATCCAAACAACCTTAAAACTCCATCTAAAACCTTCTTCCAACTTGTTGTAGAATTTCTGATCCAACCACACATCCTGCACTTCTTATTTTTTGAACCTCTTGCTCTGGACTTCCATTTGGGTGTCCAGAGCTCATATGTCATGGATCTTGGATCCCTCTTGGCCTTAGCTGAGCTTGTCTTGTTATCCTCCGGTCACGTGCCGTGGATCTCTCTCCGGCATCGGCTCTTGCCAATCTGTAAGTGCAGGTCAAGCCGGTCTAGGGTGCATGTCATCCTACTGTCATGCACCCTTCAGTCTGCATGACCTGTCTGTGTCCCTGATGCCGCTACACTGGTCTGCTTTCAAGAAGTCGAATTTAAATCATACTCATTTTCACTGAGACGTTCAAAGTTCAAGATTGAGGCGATTTTCTTAGCTCGTTTCGTCATGTCAGGCGTGATTCGATTTCCATTTCCGACTTTAGTTTCTTTCATCATCTGGTCTGACAAAGTACATCAACCAATTCAAGAAGAAGATCGAGGATCAGAGGTCGATGAGGATGAAAGTCCAAATTCGAATAAGAATAAATCAACATTAAATTCAATCCCTACATCAGTTTTATTTTATTCTGATCGTACCTCAAACCTCACAATTGAAAAGCGAAATCGTCAGATCGGATTGATTCAAGGTTTAGTCGACTTTAGTACCGTTCTGGGATTCAATTTCAATAACTACAAATCGAGTAATCAGAGTCAATTTGATGGTCAATCAATGGAAACGCTTCATAAGTCACTACACGAGTCATCTTTAAGAGTGGTTCATAGCTCAAATCATAAATTATTATATTATGAGCCTGAAGTTGGATTTCATATATGTGCGGTCAGTGTCGGATTCAAAAATATAGAGATGGTTTTGAACACACAAGTTGGGAAATAGAAATTGAGTGATCATTAGACTGATGTTTCTTTTGATATATCGAAAACAGAATAGATGATTAGTGTTCCTCCGTCTGCTGAGAAACCTACAAACCCTTCTCTCAAAATCCCTACAATTTCACTCAGCTCTCAGGGAAAGTCTGCCTCCTCTCACGCGCCATCAGACATCACTCTACTCACCGCCATGAAGTTTGGTTATCTTGAATATCGACTCTTGAATGGCTCAATGTCAAGATACACAACTTGTAGGAAGAAGCTAGTCGACGCATTGGAAAAGTTTTGGAGCGTTTGGTTGTGGCGATGGGATATACAACGAAGCGGATGTGGTGGGGTTGACTTTGATCAACTCCTTGGGAGTCAGTATTGATCTCTATGAGACTGTTTAATCAATTCTCCGTCTTTTGTCAATCTTGCTCATCCCCCCAAACTGATCCTGGCGACTTTATCCGACAGTGCTAAATGTACCGCAACTTTTTGCTCAACAGATTCCCAAGAGACTTGCCAACAACCTCAACACATTCATACAGAAAATGTGCCCAGAAACAAGCTCAATTCCGATTTTGATGAACCAGAAGAAAATCGTTCACATTCCACAACCCACGAGCCAGATAAATCAACAGGACATTAACAGCCTCGCTAGGTACCTTCTAACATTACTCAGTGGAAGTGAGGCTGAAACCGCATCACAGAGGCCCACCCCAGCAAATCCGTCTCCACCGTTGAATATGCTCTCGAGCCTTGCAATTCGTTCGATTGACGGTATTCAAGAAGTATCTATAAAAGGCTTAGAAGAGTCGTCTAAATGGGCACATAGAGCTTTTTCCTGGGCGTCTGCTTCATTTACCAACTCGCTCTCACCTGATGTAAATGCCGAGACAGTTGAAATCCTAGACGAACAACTCAGAACAGAGATGGGTCTGAGTCCCCTTCCACTGGCAAGATTGAATATCCCAAAGAAATCCGCTGTGTCAGCCCCCTTACTTGTAGAAACTAGTACCGCGGATCAAATCCAGCTTCAGCCAAGTAGGTCTAAGGAGGGATCGTCTAGTCCCACTGGTCGCCAACGTACGTCGATATTCTATCATTCTTTCATAGCTACGTTCTACTTCATTAAGAAGTTTAGTAGGCGAGTGTACGGTATGTCTTACTATATCCATGTTTTTTCTCCCTACTCAGCTTCTAGAGCTGATGTGGTTCAAGATGCCACACCTCCTCAGAACTATCCCGAAAACCTTATGAACCTGTATCCATCCCTAACCAACGAAATCAACAATAATCACTATCCTCACAATTTGCTTAACTTGTACCCTGTTCAGACTTTGAAACCCACACGATCATACCTGAAGTTTGAGAAGCGCACATCATTTTATCAATCCAATTCAGGAAAAGCACAAGCTATCGAGGTCAGATCATCTTCTGCCCAAAATCTTCCAAGACTTCTGTCATCGCTTGATCCTCGCTCTCCGCTTTATAACGTCGAATTCGCTCTGGCTGATGCGATGTCAGAGAAGAGCTCCGCATCAAATAACATCACTCCGATTGAAGCATTCGTGCAACATCGGATGCTATCAAGTGAATCGACGTCAGGAGTGATTGATGACCAGACTACCATCAAACAGCTCTCGATCTTTGTGGGTAATGGGAAGACAACAGCTGATGTGATCTGGCTTCAGGTATGCTCTGCACGCGCAACTTTTCAGATTAGTGCAGATTCTGACGTGCATGCTCCGTGGGATTTGTATATGGCCTAATGATGGTTCTTCTTGTCCATATAAGAGAGAGTATTGGACATTGGCTATCATCACACCACCTGTTAAACAGGACGACCTCACTTCAGCTTCATCACGTCGATCACTCCTGACCGAATCCATCCGTTTACTTAAGCGTCTCCACGCACAATGGCCTAAACTACCTTCAACGTTAGCGTCTTCAACAGTCTTTTGAACACGTAGAAATACTGATGATTTTACAACTCTGTAGTACGCGCAATAATGAAGTTATGAGGACAGGCTTGTCTAATCACCGTTTTTTGATTCAACTCAAGAATAATGACCTCTTTTACAAACAATCATCGACTCAATCTAATTGGTTATCCAAAAATGAGCTTTGGTCTGGTAAACAGACTAACGAGAAAGAAGCCGAGATATGCCTTGGAATATTGGAATGTCTGAAAGACCAACCAACGTGAGTATTCAAGTTATTTATCTTTTCTTTTCTTTGGCCTCTTCATGTTCTATATGTCAAATTCTGCAAAAAAAATAAAAAATAAATTGAGAGAGAGAAAATCGATTATTTATGTATGTGTTGCACTTTGTTTCTCTTTTTTTTGAATAGTGAAATTTTTCCGATTAAAGAAACTTTCATTAGAACTGAAACTGGTCAATGGATAATCAATAAAAAAATTCCAAAAAATAATATTTCTTCATCAACAACTGAAATTGATGCTATTTTAGTTTTACCAACTGGATCAGGTACATTAATCGAAGCTGATAGTTGAGTAAACTACTTTTTTTTTCTTTTTTGAGAAAAGGTCTTTGTGATAAAACAAAACCTGATGATGAAAAATTGGAATTTTCGTCCACGTTTGTAGATGAGATGCGTAAGTTGGAGAGAGTTAGTGAACAGGTTGATTTTATGACTTGGAAATGATGCATGGTATGTCCAGAGACAGATGGTTTTTGGCAATCAAAACTTGTGTTTGTAGTTAGTCTATGACCATTTATTTTTCGAGGTAGTCGATTATCACTCTTCTTTATCATCTTCATCTCGTGATTTGTAAATAATATAAATTTTAACCTTTGCATTTTACATAGCCTCACTAGGCTGCTTTAGTATAGCCTTGATGACCCGTTAGCACACGCTGACCCCCACTCTAACCTGGTTACTGGTAACTGATAGTGGGTTAACTCTAGGGTGGGAATTAGATAGCTCTAGGTGCTGTTTAAGCCTGTCATGGGCTCTTCCAAATGTGTTTAGTGTAACTTCGAACAACCAAGAGAAAAAAACACAACATCACAGGGGACTTGAACCGACAAAAACTGTGAATACAACAATGTCATGTTCTATGTAATCTTAGGCAAAAGTGCAGAGCAGCTAAAAAAAAAAGATAAAGGATTTCGGGTTCCGTCCATGTCCCAATACCTGTGTACATGAGATTTTTTTTTTATCACCCGACAGTCATGGGACCTGTCCATAATGTGATGTTACTGTTGTGAGGTCAAAATTATCAACTTTGCGAATTAGAACCTGGTAATGTTTAAGCGTTAACGAAGAAATGTTCGGAAATTGGGTAACCAAGTTTCGAAACGAATTAAAAATTAATTTTTCGTTTGAATAATACCGAAAGAAATAATATGAGAAGCAACAAAAAAAAAAAATTAGAGTCGAGAGCCCAGCAGACTTCACACAGTGAATACGAGTGAATACGCCTTTCTAATCAGCTTGTCCAAACCTGTGCAAGACACATTTTGATGGAGGTAAAAGTTAGAACTATGTACCAGGGTCCTCTTTTGAAAGTTCACATGCACCATGGTCCGTCATGTAATAATTTATCGATCTCAGACAAAACTTGCACATCTGAGATCTCATCCATGTAAACTGCAATCTACCGACTTCTACCTGCGCTTTATGGCCCTCACATGTACCATGATGATTACACAAGTTCATAATTGAGTCTAAATACACTCACACTGATTGTAAAAAAGAGCGCTCTAATTCTTTTCAAGACATAAACCAAACACCAATCGGTCCAGCATTTAAAACCGAGGCAAACAGAGTTGTGGCTCAAGTGACTTTTCAAGCCAGTCTGCCAACTCATTTGTAAGGATTAGTTGACAAGCCAATCTAGATTCCTTACGTCTGTCAATGGCTGTGAACAGCATACTGGAAAGTGAAACCCGCCGGAAACATAGAGGAAGAAACAAACCCAGAGAATGAATCCAGGGGCAAAGAGAATGTTGGAAGAAGTCAGGGAATGAGTTTCAAGCATATTAATAATTTGGAAAATAGGCAAAGGATAAACATACTCCTCTTCATTTTCACTAGGAGCAGGAACTGGTGCGTTGATATTTAGGTAGACTTGACAAGTGGCGCATTCGCAGTTTCCACCGCATGTAGCTTCGATCGCAGGTGCTTGTCCTCTTTTTGCAACTGATTTATTGTCAGAGAGGGAGGAAATGGTAGAAGTAAGTAAAAAGGATGAAATAGGTGCATCGACCAACCAAGGGTTAGTTTACTCAACTCGACCGAATATCTTCACCTATCTGTCCCTTCAATGATATTACTTCACCATCAAAGGTCTTGAAGCGCACGATCACTTTCCGACTTTCAAATCGCGATGGAGCTTGTTGAAAGTTTGTGCTTTTGGATAATGCTTGCAAGCTCGAATCGTAAACGGCCCATTGAGTGTCCTTTGAAAGGTCCAGGTGAGAGAGCAAGGAGTGCTAAATTCATCAGCCTAGTTTTAACGTGGCTCGGCGACTGAGCGGGAAGACCAAAAACTATGATGCCGATCAGGGCGAGCGCAGGGTCACCTTATCTAATCCTATTTGACCACGCCAACGGTTCCACCAAATTTCTTCCTTCGGTGTGCCCAAGCTGAGCAAATGTTCCAGTATTGTTTTAGCATCGCCTGCAGTGGGATCCAGTAAGCCGTACCAATGACCCGATGGATAGACGAGCAAGTTGCCAGCATGCTTATGGCCACCGACGTGAGAGATTGGGTGGAACCGAAGCACGGGGCCGGAACCCTGCGCTCGTTGGTCATAGAGGCGGACAAGCTCTTTTAGTAGCGGCTTGCCTCTCTTTCCACATCTACAATCCCGACTCTCATGTACACAGACGTAGACGTGATAACAATTTTGTGCTAAAAGAAGCCTTTGAGAGCGATTAAGCTTGTAGGTCTCCAGGCTTCGAAGGACTTCTAAGCGCGGTAAGGATTGATAGAACTCCACAAATTTGTCCACATTCGATGAAGAGAGTGGGAAGGGTAGCCTAAGACTTTGATTGATTGAATAGATGTAAGCTTCTTGGATTATATCAGGCTTCGGATGATGTTCCAGTATGGTATTCCTTGTGGTCGTACTACTAACGCTAACACCGAGACCGGCCAAGATGTCGCCGGGCTTAGCAAGTTGACTCAATTTCTCGTATAGGGGCGAGACGGTCGCTAGGTCGGATGGCCAATCGGGTTCGGCACGAAAAGCGTCATGAAGGATGAGGTGACGAGTGTAAAGTGGTACTGTGGCGGTGCAACGGGAAGAGAAGCATTCCTCATCGACCGACCTGGTGGAGTAGAGACGCGTTCGATCGAGTGTTCGAGACAAGAGACGAGGGCGCGGGAACCGAGTCATGTACGGGTAATGAAGCATACGGTACCACCAAGGGTCAAGGTCGAGGTCATACTCGATAGCTTACGTACATACACCCCGGGAGCGTTTCCAGGTCAGGTTCACGTCGGAAAAATATTGCGGGGAGGATTTACGGTGGGTTGACGTACATAAAAATCAGGCACTCCCAGCGCAACCAAGCCTCACGCAGCCGTTACAGAGGCAAATGCGTGCGCCTCTAGCTTAGAATTAGGTGGGGAGTGCATGGTGATAAATCACAGGGCCCCACCATCTCAGTAAAGGATGTGGGTGTCACCTGCTCTTGACAGTA
>MU167231.1:480458-493616 GCA_015951145.1 Cronartium quercuum f. sp. fusiforme G11
TTTTTTTTTTCTTTTTTTTTTTTCTTTTTTTTAAAGTGGGAAATCCCAGAAAGGCATTTGGAAGAATATTTGAGCTTGATTTCTAAATCAATCCAAGAGTCTTCTGCAACTTCCAGACCTTCTATATGATTCCTTTGTGGACATATGCAGCTCCACTTGGGAGTATTGAGTTGAAGTATTTGGTTCCCTGCTATTGTAGGTCACAGAATGGATGATGGTCTCATCTTTTTTTGACAGCAATGGAATCTCCCCTGGCTACCAGTGACCAGTAAACAGGGGCTGTGATTGGGTGTGGAGAAGCAAGGTCAATTCACCCAGGGTTTTGCCAACTACTGCTTAGCTGTGAATGTTTGAAATAGGATTTCCTTGATATTTCTGAAGACCACCAGTAGGTAAGGCTTTCAACCTTATCTTTGCCAATGAGGTTGAACACATGTTCTTACACAGGGTTTCAGGGACCAGCTGGTTTGTATGTGGGATTTGATTTTCAACCATGACATCTGAGTCAGGGGTAGCAGCCAAGGTCCCAAAGGTTTGAGGGGAGCCAAGAGATCTGTAATCTTGTTGCTCAGCAATTACACTGGCTGATTGGGTCAAGAGAGTTTGGATGGGTGACTGGTGATGAGGTATGAGGTTGTGTGAGCAGAAAAAGGAGCCTTTTTTGGGGGGCAGAGGGGCCACAATTCGGAAATTAAGAGATTCTCAAAGGCTTAAATGTATAGTAATTCTTGCCATCAGATAAGATAGACAAACCAAATCAAAAGTAAGTACAAAATCACTCAAATAGGCCATTTCAGAGCTCCCTAGATTTTCAAAAAAAAAAAAATCTATTGCTATATGACTCCAAAAATACAGGTGATAATTTTGGTCTGCAGTGGTGCTCTGGTTTTGATGATAAAGGATCAAACCCTCAAATAGGTCATGTATAGGAGTTACAGTAAAGATACTCTTGAAGCATCTGAGTAGCTCCATTGCAGACCCATATAAACTAAGTACATGTTCAACCTGTTTGATTCTGTATTGAGTCACCAAACACCCTGGCCGTATCAAGGTGACTTGTCGATGAGAGCAGACGAAGAACTTTTTTAGCTCTCTGATTGTTGTTGTTTTTCACCCAGAGCCAGCACATGAGCCTTCCCTTTATGCAAAGTCACTTCCTTTTCTTTCTGCTCAATGCACCATGCACTGAAAGGTGTGTACTGTATGCCTGTGTATCACTGCATGGTTCACAATCGTACTGACGTTCATGAGCTGACATCATGATGAACATGGATCAGTGACTTGTATTGAATGGACATGAGTAACAAGGGTGGGCTTGAGCTCTTGGGCCATCACCCCCCCCAGACACTAAGGCACTGGATTTGAGAGGGATTCTGAGGTGATTTCAAACATGACACCATGTGCTCTCATCAATGAATCACCTTCATATGGACAGGGTGAAAATTGCTATATCAGGAATCAGAAAAAAAAAAAAAGCCCAGCAATACCCAATTTGGTGTGGTGCCAATTTTTTGGTCAGATAAGGCAAGTTCTGTCCTATCTGGAAATACATAAAGAATGGGAAAGGTATTGGATTTGATAAGTTTGATGAAATATCCATGCCCACCATCAGATATACCTTGGGAGAAATCTTACATCTAGGTGTGGTACAGAAAAGGATCATTGAAAGATTTTACATTCCCACTTGGTGCATACAGTTTGAGTATGTTCCAGGTATTGTCTTATTACTCATAGACTAAACACATAAAGTACTGAAAATGTTTTAGTGTGTGTGTTTCAGTTTTTTTTTTTTTCTATGTCTTTTCAATCATCCACTGCCAAGATATTTGTATCGGATGGGCCTATCCGATGTTCTATCACCCCAAGATATGCGATGCAGTGTCAGTAGGATTAGGTGCGATGGAATTACTATCGGTATCTAATGCTCTGACACCATATTGCAGTGTAATTCCATCGCACCTAATCCTACTGACACTGCATTGCATATCTCGGGGTGATAGAACATCGGATAGGCCCATCCGATACAAATATCTTGGCAGTGATCCATTTTTTAGGCTCAAGGTCAAAAAGCAACATTCTACAACATATACTTCTCCTACAGTCCACATGAAAAGTAGATGAGTCGAAAGAAGTTTTTGAGTGAAGTTAAAATTTGAGTCAGTAATTTTGAATCAGGATGAGAGTTTGAATGTGTTTCACGAAGCTTAATTGAGGAGATAAAGCAGGATAATAAACTCAAAGAAGGGATAAATAAATAAATAAAATTTTTTGATAGATCAAGAGGGGATATCAATGTAAGAAGAAAAAAAAGTAGAGCTGGATGAGCTGAAATTCCAATAGTTTATGATAGTCTGAGCCTATGGACCTCCCCAAATTGGTGACCATACTTTGCTGTATGACCCTCCATCCTCAAAACTAAAGGTGAGTTGAGGATGCGGTGGTGGTTGGTTTTTTGATAGTCAGTATAGAACCAAACACCCAATTGGGTCCAGCTGAACTAAGCTTACCCCTCTAGCAAATGCATTTGCTTTCAAAGAGGGGCTCACAACTAATCAGTGTTTGTGTTTTCTTTTTTTTTTTGCCTGAGCACAACACTCCTTGAGTCCTCTCAAGTCCCTTTCTAGACTTTCCCACAAACCTCACTCATGAATATGAGGGCAGTTTCTATGAGAGATTTTAGCCCTCCTTGAGCTATATTTGCCTCCACCCACACTCTTGGAGAAAAGCGAGTTGAAAGCACTGATGTGTGTCTGGGAACCTTTGTAAGTTCAGGTTGTTATATTGCCTGTATGTGGTAGTTCCTGAAGTACATTGCAACCGTGCCTCAGGAGCCTACTTTACACCCTTTTGTAGACATGCATTGGTAGTTTCTACTCCCATCTATCCAAAAGGGAAGGTGCAGGCAACAAACAAATCCAATGTAATCACAAGTCACAACACTCCTGGAGTATATTATTGGTCTGCTGATGACCTTTTCAAGTACAGCTACTCTGAAAACAAATGCCCTACCTATAGATTTTTTTCATTTTTTTTTTTTTTCAAAAAAGAAAAAAGAAATCAATATTCCCGGGCTATGTATATTCCCGAATTGGCTTGAATTGTTGAGTACTAAATTGGAAAAAGCCAAAACCCCTGCGCCGCAATGACCGAGAACTGTTCAATGTTGCCTGCAACCACTAGGCTAGTTCACCTTAAACAATATCGCCCAATTGCCAGTCAAGACCCTTATACAGCCCAAGTTCGAACTACCATCATCCGCATCAAGTTATCAACTTGACTCGAACCTGCACGAGACTTGTATCCTACTCTCAATTCAGATTAACCGGCTTGTGGCTCATACCGAGTTGCGAAAAACCGGTTTTAACTGGCCCAAGGCTCATTCGAAAGGCACCACTTGTTTTCACTGGTTCGAGGCTTGAATTTAGCGGATTTGAAGTTTAATCTACCGAGACAAGGCACAAATCAAATCAACCCTACCATCTCTATCCACCCATTTTTCCAATGATTTTTGAAAACGATGAAGAGGGTATGTCATCAGTTTGATTCTTCATCAAGGTCCATTGGATTGATACATCTGACTCATTATTCTCTTACAGAGCTTTCTCCGATAGAACATTTGTTTTCAGAATAGCTGTGGTGTTTTTCTTTGTTTTGGTTTGCCCATGCTATGGATACCAAATCTGTATGTATGTGTATACGATCCAGAACTCAATAAATGTTTGGGGTTTCTGTGAGAAACAAGTAGCCTGTTGTCCTGTCAGGGGTGAGATGGGAATGTTTAGAGATCCCGATCCAAATATTTATTTATTTATTCAGCGCACGGGTTTGGTTAGACGACTTTAAATGGAAAGGTCAGATGATGACTCGGTTTATTAAACGTGTGGAATTGTGCTTAAGCTGATCAGAGTTGGATCGATCAGATCAAGCTATTATATTTAGATCCGGTCCTGATGAGTGAGTGATTGTATTGATTGAGATTTTGATATCTCAGATTATAAGTCAATAAATATAAATAAATAAGAAATCGTAATAAATCACTTATTTATTACTTACTGTCTGTATATTTATACGGATCGAGGAATTTGACATCGATTTCGATTTTAAATAAATAAATAAATAAATAAATAATTCTTGAACTCATTCTAAATAAAAAATAAGTCCCTCTCGACTCGATTTAATCAATTCTCCATATTTATTTACTTTGTTTCCTCATGAAACACGTTCACATTCACCATCTCATCCTCATTTAAATAGAATTATCTACTCATACCTCACTCACATCCATCTCTCAACTCACCATGTCAAATTCATCGACAACTCATAAAGTTGCCGCTCAATCTATCCTCGACCCTAGTCACAAGAACCCATTCGAGTTCGATGTCACCGAGTTCGTTCTTCTTATTCTTACCACAAAAAAATAAAAAATTAATATAACTCACAACAAGGCCTCTGCCCCCCTCAGCCCACTAGTCCTCTTCATCATGTAAGCCAGTTGTCATCATCCTTGGATCAGGGTCAGCTACCTTCTACTTATCAACTTGCATTCCATCACCTTTCATTGGAAATATTCGTCTTTTGTAAAAAAATAAAATAAAAACAAATCAAATCAAATCAGCCAGGCCGTGATTATCATCTCACTCAGCAATGTGCTCGGCTTTTTTCTGAAAAAGATTCGTCAACCGAAGGTGATATCTGAAGTCATCGGAGGTATCATTCTGTTCGTGACCCTGAATGATTTATATCATCTACCTTCCAATCATCACTAACACTCACACTCACACTCTCATCCTGAAGCGGACCGACAGCAATGGGCCGAATCCCTCATTTTACTAATGCCATCTTCCCAGCTGTCTCTTTACCTTACCTATCTCTCGTTGCCAATATTGGACTTGTACTCTTTCTCTTCATCGTCGGGTTAGAGGTTGATTTCAAGTTGATGTTAAAGAACTGGCGAGCTGCCACAGGTGTAGGTTTGATAGGTCTCATCGTCCCCTTTGCAGTAGGAGCAGCGGTCTCCAAAGGTCTCTACAATCGATTTGTAGACTCGAACGTCGTTAGTTTTGGTCACTTTTTACTCTTCATCTGTGTCGCTTTCGCTATCACGGCTTTTCCGGTACTGTGTCGAATCCTTACCGAGCTCAAGTTGCTTCAAAATCATGTCGGACTCTCTACCCTTGCTGCCGGTCTGTCCTTTTTATTCGCCTCTCTTTCTATTTTCATATCATAGCCATCTGGCACGTCTCAAGTTTGGGTACCTCGGTCACAGGTGTGGCCAATGACGTCATCGGCTGGGTTCTCCTCGCTTTGGCTGTCACGCTCGTGAACTCGGGCGCAGGCATCACTGCGCTGTATGTCATGCTCGTCGTATTTGGTTGGGCACTCTTCCTCGTCTTTCTCGTTCGACCGGTCTTTATTGCACTTGCACGTCGATCAGGAAGCTTCGAAGGAGGGCCTACGCCTGGCATTACATGTTTGGTCCTGCTGATGACTTTTGGGTCTGCTTGGTCAGTCAACTTCTCTTTTGTCTACTGGCACTAGACCCACACGTCTTTCTCTCTCTCTTTCACCAATAGGTTCACGCAAGTCATCGGAGTTCATGCCATCTTCGGTAAGGCATTATCTTTCTGTCTATTTGGGAAAAATCAATCAGCATCTCTAACATGTGTGCTATGCCAGGCGGGTTCCTGATTGGTGTCATCATGCCTCACGACGGCGGGTTTGCCAATATACTCGCGTCTAAGATCGAGGACCTCGTAACCGTCTTCTTTCTACCCCTCTACTTCACTCTTTCAGGCCTATCGACCGACTTGGGAAAGCTTAACGACTCGACAATCTGGGTAAATCTCTTCCAGGCTAATTTTACATAGACTGAGACTACGTGAAGCCCTGTCTCATTTCAGACCTGCGTTTTTTTTTTTGCTGATTCTCTTGTCGCCTCTTGGGTTTTTGTGATTATCATTAGGGCTGGACTATCTGTGTGCTGATTGTGAGTGAGCAACAAAACAAAGCTCCTTTCACCCCGCATTAACCCAACTTCGTTTTCTCTCGCTCTCTTCCTTTCTAGTCTGCCGAAGTATCAAAATTTATGCCTTGCTTCCTCATGGCATTATGGAGCGGGATGGATTGGCGAGAGAGTGGGGCGGTGGGTAGCTTAATGGCTTGTAAAGGTTTGGTTGAAGTCCGTCTCAGCTACTATTCTGTGACTGGGCCACTGTCCATACTTATGTCTTATCTCTCCTCCCCTCTCTCTTTTTGGCAGCTCATCGTCTTGAACATTGCCCTCAACGCTGGCGTACTTAATCCACCAATCTTTGCAATGTTCGTGCTCATGGCAGTAGTGGTTAGTACTCCATCCTACTTTTCTGCGACATAAATTATTAGCTCAATGCATACCTGTTTTATAGACCACATTTATCACGACCCCCCTCTGCCTAACCTTCTATCCTGAATCTTACCGCGAACGCAAGCAACAAACTAAACTGATGGAAACGCGGGCTCTGAGTGCGGGACTTGGGCCGTCAGGCTCGGGGGGACCTGGCGATACGCGCTCCAATATTCTTATTGTGCTTAACCGGCTCGAACAACTACCAAGTATCATGGTCAGCTCCTTGTTTAAACCTTCGTCACTCCATCTCAAGTCAGCTTGCCAAGTAACGCTGACTTCATATTCTTCTCATCACAGGCTTTCGTCAAACTCCTACAGCCGTCCACCAAGCCTGCTCAACCTTTCTCCACGTCCAAGACACTCGAAAAGACTACGGTTGGTGACGTAGTGGAAAACAGAGAGCCTGAGGCAGGCGAGACAGTGATCGTGAGGAAGATCGAGCCGACACAAGCCAGTACCCAGCTTTCCGTCCTTAGACTTCTCGAGCTCGGTGAACGAACATCAGATGTAATGAAAGCAAGCGAGACAGAAGAAACCGCGAAGCATGACGGTCTTTTGAACGTCTTTAAAACCTTTGCAGGCCTGAGCGGTGTTAGGATAGCCGAATCGAAGATGTCGATTATTCCGGCCGAAAGCTATGTACATGAGATCGCGAGCGAGACTGGACGAGTGGGCGCCCAGCTACTTCTCCTGCCTTGGTACCTTAGCCCGGAAGGGATCCCCCAGACCGACGGGACGAGTGTGAACCCATTTGAGAAGATGCTTTCGGGTACCCTAGACGCCTCCCCACTTTATGCCGCCCTAGTCCGTCGCGTCTTCGCCGAATCAGCATGTGACGTAGGTCTCTGGATCGACACCGGCCGTCGGCCTAGTGTAGCCATCGCTAGTGATCAGACTCACCTCTTCTTTGGATTTGTGGGCGGACCTGATGACCGGGCTACTCTCGAGCTCGTGGTACAATTTTGTCACCAGCCTGGCGTAACGGCGACGGTGGTACGAGTAATACGGGCAGCTGAACCCACAGCGGAAGACAACCCGGCGCTTGCTGCGATGGTAGCGAAAGATCAGGTAGCGGATACGGACGTGCATGGGTTGAACGAGATGACGGTACACGCGGGCGTAGCGACGACTGATACGATTTATGGTACCACCACTGCAGCGGCTAAGCTACAGTCTGAGACGGCCGATAGTCTATTGTGGAGGACATATTTTGGAGATGAGAATGAATCAACAGCGGGCGGGAGTGAGATGCGACCACAGAGGAGTTTAGGTCAAAGGGACGCTCTGAGTCGGATCAGTGCGGAAACGGTATCAAGCGCCGTACCATTACACACGATTGTCAAGCGAGCCGAACGCGCGGTTGTCAACTCGGGATGTCCGGTTGTAGTCATGACGGGTCGATCGCGGCGAGGGGCGGAGAGTCATGCGGCGGAGCTTAGCCAGTTCTTGAAGGAGACGATTGTGAACCACATCGATTCGAAGGACAGCAGTTCTTCGCCAACAGAGGCGACAATACCTGCTGTTCAAAGCTTAGGATTCATCGCGTCTTCGGAAGTTCGTAAGAGCTTAGGCGACGTAGCGAGTGCGTTAATGGCGAGGGTACGAGCCGACATGCTAGTCATTCAGGCTGGTGGAGGTGTACCGGATGTTCGACGCCCGACTTTGCACGGCAACGGGTTATTTGATACAGGAAAATCTCCGACTTATCGAAATGATGAAAAGAGTGTCTAATCAGTAGCTTTTGTTTTTTTCTCCAGTTTTTTGATTTTGATTTGATTGTTGATAACATATATATCCATCAACTCTGGCCAGGGCTTTAGTTGTTCAGTTTATTTCTATGGAAGTGTTTTAGCAATAGCATCGGATCTTCTCATTAAAGTGGCTTTCTGTGTTTTTTTATCTTGATTTTCTTTGTTGTTTTCTTTCATTGTAATTATGGGAAACTGGAATCTTGTTGTTCGTTAGCAGGTTGTTTTTGATGATGTTTTTCAGTTTGAGTTTGATGGTGAGATGTCATGAATGTGTGAGTGAGATCATCAATATGGGGTTTTTCTTTTTTTTCTTTCTCATATCATCAAAATTTTCTCGTCCGATCTCCTGATACTATTCAAACCTCCCTCAGCCATTACGCGTTTGTTTTATAATAAAAAAAGTGTTTCAAATGGGTGCATCCTACATATTTGAGTTTTCTCATAACATTTTTGGGTTATATAAAAGACTTTGAGCAAAACAAGGGTCCCGTGAACGGGGGACGGTCGCGAGGGAAACACTCAATTTGCAGAACGATTGGTAAGTTGATGAGTTGGTATATGTCATGCGTAAAGCGTGGATTAGGCTTGCTCTTTTTTGATCATGTCCGACCTTTTTCTTGGGCGTATCAGGTTCTCTCCAAGATTTTGACCTTGAAAAAGGCGAGTTTGAAACGAAAAGCGGTCTGACCCGAGCCCCGAGACCCGAGACCCGCGTCCCCGCGCGTCCCTCACGCCTCAATCACGATCTCAAGATCCTTTGGCTGTGAGAACAAATCGTAAAGTTGTGATTGATTTTTACCGAAAAGTTTATGATTTTATTCATATTGAAGACCATCTCGAATCACATCACAACTCCAACGTTCAATCGATCTTTACGGGTATCTTCTTGGCCAGCATTCGATCTTGTGACTCACTTTCATCATCGTTTCATTTGGGCTGACGTTACAATGGGACCGAAATCTAAGACCGCTTCATCTTCAAAGTCGAAAGTCGAGATGGAGGATAATAAGAATAACACGGAAAAAGAGATGGATGATCAAGTTCAGGACTCAAATCCAAAGTCATCAAACTCATCTAAGCGAAAAGTTAAAGACGAACCAGAATCTGAAGACACAGTAGCCGAGAAAACAAAAGTAAAGACTAAGAAAGTCAAAGGTCCTACAGTTCCAATTCATAGCGATCTTCCTACCAACAGAACCTTTCCAAACAAGCTCGAGTTTACTGCCAAACCAGAATCTTTTATTCGAATCTCCGCATGGTGAGAATTACCTCAGAAGTCTACTTTGAAGCTTAACTTTGTGGGGCTATGGCCATCCTTGTACGCAAGCTACACGAGTAGAGCTAACGGAGTTGACTGACGATTGCCACAATTATTTTTTCATTTCATTTTTTTTGACTTTAGGAATGTTTGTGGCGTGATCGCCTGTGATAAGAAAGGCTTAAAAACTTATCTACAAGCCGAGGACCCCGATATAATGATCATGAGCGAGACTAAAACTCAAGCCGAACCTGATCTGATGCATTTAAAACTACAGTTCAAGGTCCGTCAATCCTTCTCTGAGAATATACTTGACATTAGATATTAGAGCTGATGCCATGACTAACTCACATCATAGTATCGCTATTGGGGAGCTGATCCTCAAAAGGGCTATGGTCTGTCTACTTATCACTTTCTTGTACAAGTCTTACGTTCTCGAGCTCAACTCAAGTTTGTCTTCAGCGGGGGTTGCCATATTGTCCAAGCACAAGCCATTGAATGTTGTATATGGTCTCCCGACGTCTGATGACCAGGAAAGTACACGTGGCCGTGAGTTATATGACACCTGACCTATGAATCTCATCTCTCACCCCAAACCCTGCCTTTCGCTGACATATGAATCAGGCATGATAACGCTGGAGTTTACATCATTTTATTTGATTGGGACCTACACTCCAAATGCTGGCGACAACCTTAAAGTACATGTCCCTTCTCTCTACCCACCCTTATAACCTTTGTCTGTTCCTCGTCATAAATTTTGACTCGTTCAACTAAGCACATCTTCTTGGTCCTTCGACCGTCAGTTTATGGCACGAAAGAATGAATGGAATGTGGCCTTTGAACGGTATCTAAGAGAACTAGATGCGGTCAAGCCTGTAGTATGGGGAGGTTGGCAGATCTCAAAGTATGCTATGAACGTTGACAATATGCTGACCCTCATCTTGATCCTTCATGATGGACATTTTAGGGGACATCAATTGCGCCTTGACTGAGAAAGGTAAACAATTGAATTGGCGGACTTATGCTTGTAGTCACCTTCTTGAAACCTGAGTTGAAAATTCTGTTATCTCGCATCCGATTATATCATTTCAAAAAGACCTGCGCAATGCGGCGACAAGTTGGAATAAAATCGCTGGTTACACAAAAGATGAATGTGAAGCCCTTGATCGTCAATTGAATCCGGACGAAGGAAGCGGTCACGGTAAACTCGTTGATGCGTGGCGAGTAACACGTCCTGACCTTGAGGGTCATTATACGTATGTCATACATGACATTCTTTTTCTTTGATGTAGATGTTCGTATTGGGGTAGGTACATATAAGACTCAACTGACTTGGTCAACTAATCTCAATCCATAAAAATGATCATCAATTGGTTTTTTCTATCTACAAATTTGAATAGCTATTTCAGGTGAGATTGTGATTCAAATTTCATGTTTACTAGACTTTTTTTTTTTTTTTTTACATGTTTGACTGATTTTTTTTTTTTTTTTTTTTTTTTTTTTCGTAAAGCCCAGTAAGACAATAAGAAACTGACGGTTTTTTTTTTTGCTTATTCAAAAAAGGTTTCGGAACGAATTTTAAAACATGTAAAAGTTTGTGAAATTCGACAAGAGTGTTATGGGGCATCAGATCATGTTCCAGTTATCTTAGAAATTGAGATGAAGTTGTAAAAATTTAAAAAAAAAAAAAAATCTTATGGAACCTATAATTGGGGATTGGTTTTGTTTTTTTGAGAAAAAATGATATTCTTGATTGATTGATTAGGAAGCCTAATCGATAGTGAAATTGAATCGATGATTTGATATATATACAGCTGTTCCGAAAATAAATGTCCCTACCTTGGACTTTGAAAACTTTTTTTATTTTTCATATCCGCGGGCAATAAATCGGACTGGAATTTCCAAGTTAGTGTAATTGAGGTGAGTTTTAGTTCAAGTTTCAAATGGAGTCAACCATATCAACATTCACCACTTCTCAACCTAAAAATTCACAGATGCAAGACGATACTTTTTCACTTTTATATCACGATATTTCATGGCCACGATCACTCGAATTTGGTGGCTGAAGCTTTGTCGATGAGTCTGAGATGATGATGATGATGGAAAAAAAAAAAAAAAAAAGTTTTCAAATGCAGTGTGAATTTCAACGTTCTTATGATGTAATAAAGTCTATCAGTGTACTCTCTAACCGTCATGCCCAACCATCAGTCACAATCCGGAAACTGACAGACCGCTTCATCTTTCTCTTTTGGCACAGAATCAATAGTCAATCCAGAGCTTCATTAACGTTCTTATGGGTTTTTCTTGATTTTTGTTTTTGTTTGAAGATCTCAAAAAAAAAAAAAAAAAAAGGCTGAAAAAACAGATGAATTACGTCAAGCTTTTATAATTGGCTACGAAAAGGAAAAAAAAAAAAAAAAAAAAAAATGAAGGAAGGGTTAAGAAGAATGGAAGAAAGTTGCTTATCTAACACTTCATTTCAACATCTTTTTTTTTTTTTCTTTTTGAACTCTATCAGTCAAGCTAATCAATTACGGTGGTATAGCTCTCAGGTATCTATTTGAGCTCTCTTAAAAGCAAGAAAAAAGAAACCACAACAATCCCAAAGTCTCTCTCTCTCTCTCTCTCTCTCTCTCTGATTATTTTCCTCTTGATTTTTGGTATAGTGATATAGTGTGAAGTACTGATAGATTTTTATTTATTTATTTATTTTGAATTTATTTGTATAGGGAAGAAGAAAGGTGACGTAGGATTTGGAGGTTTTTTTGGTCCGTAGTTCTTACTGAGTATGTATTCTGTTTAGCTCTATCAAATGGTCATATTTCTGTTCCTCTTATGTATCATGTATCATCTCTTTCTCTCTCTCTCTCTCTCTCTCTCTCTCTCTTTGTATGTGACAATTCAATTCCCAAGAGACTGGATTGTGAGGGAACTTACTTTTGTGAGTGTTGTTTTGAGAGTTTTGAAACAAAATTGTAGATTATATAAGTGTTTCTCAGAGGTTATGACAAAGGGGTGATTTTTTTTTTTTGGAAACATTAAATTAGTTTATGTAAAATTTTACTAGGCTTCTTCTTCTTCTATTGTCATTCAATTGGGATGAAGACTGAGAGAGATCAGGTTAAAGTGAGAATGACTTGATAAATGTAAAAGTAAGACTGAAAATATATATATATATATATATATATGTACATTTAAATAATAATAATAATAAAAAAAAAAAAAAAATTGTACTAGGTCATCTCAGTTAAATCATTGTTCTCAACTCTCAACTTTGTTTTTCAAAAGATCATTTAAAAAAAAAAAAAAAAAGAAAATCCTTCACTCAATAAAACTGCATAGGGTATTCCTTTTTTTTTTTTTTTTTTTTTTTTTTTTTTTTTTTTTTTTTTTTTTTTTGACCTAAGAAAAAAAAAGAGAGCAAAAAAAAAAAAAAAAAAAAAAAAAAAAAAAAGATCACACAGTGAAAAACATCTGATTATATTAGATTAACCTTTTTTTAACAGAATCAAACTTTGTTTTGGAAATACAATCTACAATCAGCTCATCAAATTCCCATTGTTGATGAGTCTACTTGAGAAAAAAAAAAAAAAAATTGAAAAAGGGATTTAAAACCATTCGATGCTCACTTGACCTTTTATTTTCCGACAGGTTTTAACGTCGTAATAGTATGCAGTGGTAGTTTGGCACAAATACGCCACCAACACAGGCACGGTCAAGGCCCTCCAGAAGATCGATAACCTGACCCAACGACTGGTGCTAGG
>MU167231.1:521227-557441 GCA_015951145.1 Cronartium quercuum f. sp. fusiforme G11
CCTATCAATCTATATGTACTCTAATAATATTACTATCTTGTTGAAAAAAAAAAAAAAAAAAAAAAAAAAAATTGAAAAGTTATTTTTCTTTAAGAATTTCTATATACCTATTTTTTTTTTCACTGTTTAAGACTTATCCCAAATGAATCATTAAAAAATTGATTAAAAATAAATCAGGTTTATATCTGATCACCTAAAATTTGTACTTTATTTATTTATTTATTTTTTTGTGAGAAAGAGTGAGGAAAAAAAAACAAAAAAAAAAGTCTTTCATATTTTAAATCAAAAAAAAAAAAAAAACTCTCTCTTCTTCTTCTTCTTATTCTTATTATCATCATGTTTTTAATTCAATTTGAACAAAAAAAAAAAAAAAAAAAAAAAAAATAATCAAGGCATAGCCTCACATTATCTTATTTCTCAAATTACTTAAAACAATCATATTACAGCTGTTCCGAAAACAAATGTTTTTTTTTTTTTTTTTTTTTTTTTTTTTTTTTTTCATAATGGTTTCTGTTTCATTTCTTGAATCGGTTCACACTAGAACCTCACCTTAATTGTGCTATCTCGAAATTCGAGTCTAATTTGGTAAAACTTATTACACCTGTGGTGTTATGAAAAAAAGAGTTTTAAAAACTCAGGGTAGGGACATTTGTTTTCGGAACAGCTGTACATAATTATTCTTCCAGTTTTTTTTTTTTTTTTTTTTTTTTTTTATTGTTTTTGACGACATTATGATAAAATTAAACGTCTTATAACGGTATGCATATTGAATATTGCATATGTATACCTTATTATCTTAATTTTTTTTTTTTTTTTTCCAAAACTTGATCAAACAAAGGAGCTCCTTTTTTGTTTTGTGTGTGTGTGTGGTAAAATAATACCCAAAGGCTTTCATCAGTACCAACCTGAAAAACAAAGAAGGATAGAATGATAAAAAGGTAAGAGACAGACAACCGACCACCCATTTTGATCAACAAACTCAACATTCTATCATGAACAAACCTATGGTTTGTGGGTGGCTGGAACAAGAACACTTATCCTTGCCGAAGCGTTTTATTCTTTAAATGATATTTGGGGTGAAGAAACAAACACGTATAAAAACCTCTGCGTAAGAATCCATACAATCCAAATTTGTTTGAAAAAGATTTGCACCGATCCATTCCGACACTCAAACAAGTTCAATAAAGAAAAGAACAACAACAAGAACCAATTAAAAAAGAATAAAAAATACGAAGAAAGCACATGTACACGTACACGCAAGTGAAGAAACAACATGAAGAAGCGAGGTATGCAAAAGCAAAAATAAGAAGAGAAAGAGTGATAAGGCTCTGTTGCTGTACCCTCTCTTCATTGAAAATGAATAAATAGAAATGCCGTTCCAAAGGTTCTAAGATGACGGAGAAGAACCTCGATGAAAGGTCAAAAAAAAAAAAGGATGACAGAAAGGAGAGATAGAGGCATGAAGAAGGCAGAATATATGATTTTAAAGATGAGACAAGAATTTGAGAGCTCAAGAGGGAAGGAAAATAAGACGAAAAAAAAAAAAAAGCAACGAGACTTGGATGAACGATAATAGATCCCTAGAGTAACACTAGTAAAGATCCCAAAAGGATTGAGAGGAAAGAAGTGGAGAATGATGGAATTTGAAGTCCGGTACCTGCATTTGCACTTCCCATCATGCTCACGATTCCAGCTCTAGTACTGATCGAATTAGCAAACTGAATCCCGCATTTACCACTGATACCTTTCCAGAGTTTGACTTGACCTGAAAGATAACCGGAAGAGGCTAGACCGCCAAAGTGAGGCGTAGATTGCTCAAAGGCAATGTAAGAGGCCAAGACGGAGACGGTGCAAGGAGTGCAGAGAGCTGAGGTAGGAAGGGTGGGACTGAGGAAGAGGAAAGCAAGGTTGGTGGTGGTAAAAGTTTTCGGATCGGGATGGTAAGTGCTATTGGAAGAAGAAAAGGTCCCGTTAATGGTAGTAGTAGTAGTAGTGTTGGTGGCGTTGGTGTTGAAGGTGGCATTGGTGGTCGTCCAATTCGTGGAAACATCACGATAATGAAGGTGGCTTGACTTGGCCCGTGTAGAGTGATCTCGACGATGAAGGTCATGCCTACCAGTATAGGCTGAGGCCGAGTTGACGACAGCAATGGCGCGTTTGGTGAGGGAGCTGCCGAGTTGAGTGACGAGTTTCCCGGTGGGCAGTAGATTGGTGATCATCGTCTTGAAATCGCTGGCGGACATCGCCGGGTCCTTACTGTCTGCGGTAGCATTGATGACGGATGTGGCGATGAAGGTTGGGCAATAATCTCCAGTTTTGGGGTCTTGTGCACAGAGCGCTCCCTTGAACTATCGAGAAGCAATCCATCAAACTCAGTTCTGTGAATCGATATCACGGATGAGAAAGGAGCATACAGGTGTCATGATATACAAAACGTCGTAGGCAGCCTGAATCGCCGGTACACCCGCACTGAGCTCGCTAGAACAATTGCCAGCAAAATGGCCGAGGATCTCATGCATCAGGATCGTCTCACATCCTGCTCCACTGTTTGGTCCGCAGAGCCCATCGAATGCCGCCTTGACCTGAGCTGGGGTGACAGCTTGAGGACCAGCCGAGAAAGAGGCGGTAGCGTTCATCAAAGGGGCCGTACAGGATTTGACTTGGGAATTGGAGTTGAGTCGGGCGAGAAAAGCCTGGCAGGCGCTCGAGACAGAGGAAGGTATGCGAGCATTTGTGCCAGGATTATTGACTGCTGATGGATTCCAGTTTGCGGTGATGGAAGAAGCGTTTGCTGATGTGACTACATGAGTTGGAAGGGATAAGTGATTTGGATGAGCTGAAAAAGGTTAGAATTGATTTGATTTACCAGAGGTCGGATTGAAATTGTTGATGGTCGTTGTGGCGTTAGTGTTGGAAAGGTTCAAGTTGGTCGGCCATGGGGATGAGTCTGTAGCCGAGGCAAGCTGAGTGAAGGAAATGAAGGCAGAGAGTAAGAAAAGCATGAGGAAATGCAGTCTAACGCGTTGAAGGAGTGTGAAGGGAGTGAGCGGATGGAGGAAGCAGAGTGAGTTGAGACAAGTCAAGATGAGACAGGGTAAGTTGAGACAAGTTGGAGGGGAAGTGAGAAATAAAAAAATAAATTAGAATTTAATTAATTCATTAAAATTATCCCACCCTACTCAATCTCTCTCTCCCCTCACTGAGCCATACCCAGTCACACCCATGACCTTTGATGAGAAAACTCGGAAGCTATTTTTTACCATCTCAGGTTTGAACGGCAGTAGGTTGAATACAGCAAGTAATTAAGTACATACATACATACATCAGACTACGGAACGTTTCATCGCTATAACCTAGCACCGTACATATTATTGACTTATTTAAAAAGAAAGACATGATGTGAACAAACACTTGTGTACTACTTAGCCCATTTGACAATTGTAACTAGTTTCTCTTGATTCCTTTTTTTAAAAAAAAAACAACTCTAACTCATAACCTCTCAAAAACATGACTGTACAATTCATTCAAGCATAATGTTTAATCATTATCAAGCTTTTATTTTTTTTTTTAGAAAAAAAAAAAAATCTCAACATAAAAGTCTAGTTTCATTGTAAATTATCATGATTTTATATTTTTTTTTTTTTTTTTTGGGGGGGGGGGGGGGGGGTCTAATATATACCAAATTCATAATAAATTTCAAAAATTTGGATTGAGGACGTCCGCTTTGGATTTACTTAATTCTCAGAAATCAAAAAGGATCTCAAGTACAGAATTGCACGTGAACAGTATTATTAATATATGTCCATCCTTGTACAGATTGCCTACAATCTTTGGACCATCCACTTGTTATATTAAAATCCCGACTCGATCCTCAATCACTATGCAACACTTTAATCTTTTTTTAAAAAAAAACAATAAAGGTGTATTTCAAAAAGTTTCCTAAGCTATTCAATACTAATAATGTATTACATAATGAGCAAGATAATAATCTAAAGCATTTTTTTAAAAAATAAGCATAAATGACCAGGGATACAAAGATACGTACAACTAAATAAAAACTAGAGCCGTGACAATGGTGATGTGGATTAATAGTTTCCTACCTACCTCATTATCTGTGGTACAAAACATACACACGTGTGCGCAAATCCAATGTAAAATATTCAATGGAACAAACTAATCTGAAAGCGTTGCACGGTCTATCGGCCGCTCCATTCTTGAACGACATCACCATAGTGAGCTCCACTACTTCGCGATGGCAGAAGCGAATATCGATCCGGCTTAGCAAGTTTACTACGACGCTCCATGAATACGTCACTTCCCATTGTAACAACCTGTCAGATGAACATAAAAATAATTAATCAGTCCTGATTTCACCTTGTCAATGTTTAACAATGGGAGCCTTGGAGTAATTTACAATATCGCGATCATTGTTCCACCTGAACTGGCCTGCCACAACCTCTTCATCGTACGTCTTCATAGTATACTCAATTTGGTCCATCTTTAATTTACGTAGGTTGAAGGCAATGATAAACGGCCCAATCGAAGTCACCACCGTCTTTTCCACCGAATCGGGCCCTGAATTGAACCTATTGTGTCAGATCCGCGGACCCCAGATATATCAGTACGACCAGCCTGCCATGAATATTTGGGATGATGAACCCTCTCGTGGCTGAGAGATACTCTATTGAAGAGTGATACCAATTTCTAAAATCAGAGTAAAGGCCACAAAAAAGTACTGACGTGGCTTTAGCAAATGAGATAGGCACATTCTGGGATATGATGAACGCTCTATGTTCAGGTTTCAATTCGACTCGTAAACCAATCTCTCTTTTCGCAACTGGGATCGATTTTTCAAAGCCCATAAAGCTCTTGCTGGCTTTTCCATCATCATCATACGTCACCTTCAAAAACACCAAGTAGGTCGGACAAGTAGCGATGAGATAAGATCCATCTTTAGAGATATCAATTCCCCGAATCGGATCCTTGATGTGAGAAAAGTGCGTCTTAGCAATCTTTCCAAGTCGGCTATCGTAGAGTCTGATATCACCCTTGTTTGAACCGACGGCAAGGTGCCCCCCTTCAGTAGTAGCTGCACAGGAGAAATCAACTGCGGTTCCGTATATCTTGGTTTGGTCTGCTACCTGTTTAAAACCACTTAAACGAGGATCGATCGTATAAAAGCTATTGTGCGAAGTACCAATGAAGGTAGACTCGGGATCCATTTGCGCAAACTTGGTTTTGGGGATAAAATTCGTCACTGCAGCCGTATCACTGATCTTCCATTCTTCTACCACTTGACCCGTTGCTAGATCCAAGTTGTATAACGAGGTAGGGTTTAGTGGATCATGCAAAACCATGGTCGAGTCTTGTTTGTGCAGCTGTGAGACGCCGCCACCGTTGGAAGATTAGCATGACACCAACAACATAGATTTGGATACTGCATTATGTAGGAAGAGTAACGTGCCATCATTTCCGTTGGCGCAAGCAATCTCTTGCCATCGGGTGTCCTAAGTTCGGAAGTCGAACCTATGAACCTGAAAAAATGAGATCAGCTTGACGTTGATGGTAGAAAGTGAGTGATTAAATGACATAGATCACCAACTGAAGCTTTTTATTTCCGTTTGCCTCATTTTTGAAGACACCGATTATGTTACCACGGAGAACAAATGAGCAATCTTCCTTATTACCGATCGCAAGTCCCGAGTTTTTAGGACCGTTCGAATAATGTAAACTGTACTTGTTCTTTCTACCGCGAAATTTCTGAGCTTCAGAATTTTCATCCTCACTGTCTTCATCAACATCTTAAATGACCAAATATATGAATCAAAGAAAAAAAGTTGATACTTTGGTTAGATTGTGTCCTCAGCAATTGATGCGGAAAGTAGGAAAGCACCCACCATCAGAAGGATCGTCCGACTCTTCATCTACAACTTCCTCTTCCTCCTCATACGCCATTTCAACATCTTCATCTCCTTCCACAATCATACCGCATCCTTGTCGGTTCCATGCTCTGCTCTCCGCAGCGGTTCGAGCCCAACTTCCTAATCCATTTTCTCTATCGAAAAGGGCAGCTGCGAAAGCTTCTTGAGCAAGGGTGTATTTATCCCTAGAAGCTTCGTCATTAGGAAATCTTAGACACCAGGTATATCGCTGTTTCTCAGATCCGTCAGTTGGTTCGGAAGTATAGATGAATGTGATCGCGCCCTGTTTGATGAGATAAGAAATTAATTCCAATCGAGACAAAAGTGTGTACAACGATACAGAAAAAAAAAAAAAAAAAAAGTTCTCACTTGGGCAAAACTCAGACTTTGTTCTTTGTCCAGATTGGTGCTGACCCAAGTCGCGGGTTCCTCCGATTCGCGTATTGGCCCAAGCACCGTCAACCAGCAAGCGTCTTTGTTTGCGGTGTGAGGACCAGGAGTCCATAGCGAGGCCTGTACTCCTCTTTCCCGTAATACAAAATTGAATGCCCCACCTTGATCAAACAGATACAAATCACAAGTATCCTCCCAGGTACAAATCATGTCACCCTCAGTTGGTTGATGTGCGGCATCGTGTAAGATTGCCTCAGGTTGAATCCGAGCCGGGCTCTCTTGAATGACGTCGTTTCCGATAGACGAGCTGGACGGGTAACTTCCAATGGTACTCTGACTCGTTGGCGCAATTACAGATTCCATCTCCCTGACACCGGCTGGAGAGCGGGCTGGCTTGGTTGAGGTTGATGGAGCAGAGGTAGAACAAGAATATGGTGAAGCCGCCGACGATCGATCTTCGGTAGTCAGATGATCCGCCCTATCCTTTCCCTTATAGTTAAGGCTGGGCGTCACTGCTGACTTCCGTCCACTCGAGGGTTGAACCATTTGTGGACTATCGAGTGTCGCCGAGCGATGTGAGTGCGGCGTCTCGGGGTTTTTCAAGGAAACCGCACGCAGCTGATCTGCAATCTCATCGTCTGAAGAGTCTTCTTGAGAATCAAAATCGCTTTCAGCGTCATGCGTCGATTCGGGATCGGGCTGTTCGGAAAACTCGGAGCCGGATAGCGTACGCTGCTCAGCATCTGATTCCTCTTCAGAGTCCGAGACGCGAGGTCTGAAGAGCGGCGGTTCGGAAGCTTCAGAGGGCTCGGAGGACTTGGAGGAGACTGGCCGGTCGCTGATTCATTGAGAGCCAGGAGCAAATCAAAGAAGCAACTTGAGCACTTGTAGACCAGAAATACTACATTGGTTTTGATGTGTCAAAAAAAACTAGCATCAACGCACACAATCTTTAATGCCTCAAGGTCTTCTTCGGGAGCTTCGGCACTATCTTTTGAGTGAATCCGCTCCCACTATACAGCCGTAGGAACGCATTAGCTAATGGTAGGTGAGATGGGACCTCTGCATGGAATAGTTCAACATATAGCAAAGTTTCGCGTACCATACAACGGTACAAGATTTCCGTAAACCGGTCCACTTGTTCATCAGAGCATAGTGGATCGTTTGGATCAATTACGAACTCATATCGATCTGTGGATTTCTCCGAGGACTTATCAGTCCAACCAAACGTGGTGGATGGCGTGCCATCGTGATCGACTTCATCTGTGCTAGGATATGAACTGAATTCAATGGTCTGATCGATCAAGAAAATCTTCTCAAAATCATCTGTGATTTAAAGCAACAAGTCCCGGTCAACTTGAGAAGCGTAAGAGAGGCTTTACAAACTTTGCTTTTGAACTACTCACGTTCATTGTCTGGTAACTCTTCGTCTTCGGCCAAGATTCGACTGGCGACTAATTGGTAGTTGAAAGGTATCGATGTGGGTCGAATGATGACATCGGCAGCTAAATAACTACCAACAAGAACACAACATCAATATGGGTGACAGATGCACAGCGGAGGTCAGTAGCGTTTATTGGAATCTCTCAAATCACGGTGTCAGACTCACATGCACTCCCTCGTGATTTTGTTATTGTGTGTGAGACGCACAATGTCGAGGCGGCCGTTGGGTAGACTGATTAGTTGACTTGGAACATGCGTATGTTGCTCTATATTCAAAAATAAATAAATCAGTCTCAAGCCCAAAACAGAGATTATTCAAGAACAGACCTGATTCACTCGAAACAAAGACTTTGACAGGACAAAGTTCGGATACGAATCAGTTGATTGATGAATAGCTCTTTCAATTGAAATACATCACCAAAAGTGAGATCGAGAATTACGCGATCGCATCTAAAATCGCAAGAGCATGAATTCAGTCACCTCCCGGTGGATATTTTCAGGGATTCTAACACTTACAAATGATAACACCATAATGGTTGATTGAGTGAGTTTCTCAAGTCGATTCACTTGAAGAGGAGGTCGGATAGTTGAAATGCGGTGGCGATTGAAATTTTGTGCGGAGCTCAACCCCTGCTGACCCGACCCCGTGAATGTGAAACGAAGGCAGGGCGGATCGGATTTTGCGGTTGCGTCTGCTCGAGCTCAACAGCGGGACGTTTGAACTGCCAGCAAGACCCAAGATTTGAGGAGTCAGCCGGAAATTCTGGATACAATCCATCTCCATTGTTGCTAGACTTGGGCTAGGTAGACTTGGGAAGACTTTAGTTTCTAAAGGTTACTTCATACTTGAAATCAACCTGAGCTCAGGAAAACAAATTCCATCTCATTGCATTTTATCATGATTATTTTCTTGGGCATCTCTTCTGGCCTTCGGGTATGTCTTCTATGCATAGAAGAGTGTGCTAAGCGTATGTGAGCTGTCTGTCATGTTTACTGTGGTCATGATATGTGTCAACATGTGATCTTGTGACGCTTCAGGTTGCAGAAAGTTTACAGGTATTATTACTACAACATCATCCATATAAATTCAAGAAAAGGATCAGTTTGTTCATCTCCTGGTCTTCTGATGTAAACTTGTGGTGACTGAGTGAGAAAACACCCTTGAAGTACTTCTAGTATTGGTGTATTATATTTAAGGTAGCTAATATACAGTTTCAAGTCGGACTCTGAGATGGGCTGTGCCACGACCCACTAAAGATCAAATCTGCCATAGATGTTTGTCATCTTTCAGAAATTGCCTTTTGCCCTACAGCATATAACAGTGCATCCGAGCAAAACAAATGTCTGCATATGATAGAATTTGGTTACCTGGCCATAGACATAATTTTAATTAAACAAGACCTAGTAGTGCGGTACATCTGAGACCTGACGGTTTGGCATTCCCCAGATCATGATTTTGATGTGTACCTCTCTCGCTTGTTTGTTCTGCGAATCCAATTTTCTGAGCACTGACCCCAAGAAACTTGGCATCTGACCATTCATGATTTTGTGCACTATTGTAGAAAACCAAGCACAATCAGAGTCAGTACTGTATAACTCTGAAGTTCAGAAAAAAAAGAAAAGAAAAAGATACCTTGTCACATGGCCAAACTCATTAGGATCCATTTCAACTAAATCCATATTTAATCCTTCTAATGTGCTAACTCGAAAGGAAAAATAGCCATTAAGTGATCGAGGATATGGACGCTTTTTATTCGTCGGAGTCACACCGTTTGGGGTAGAAGCGGGGGCTTCTTGATTATCTCTGAGACTCCACTGAAGTCCAATGACCAACATATGTGAATATCTGTCATATAAAATACCAAATTCAAAGTGCAGTCCGGCGTAGCAACCAACGAATGGTGGTGGCAGTGGGTTGATAGCATTGGTACTACCCGGTCTTGACTGAATGACAAGAGCAGCAACCTTATCAGATTCAAATTCGGCTGAGAACCTATATGGCTCAAAACTTGTTACAAGTCGGTTACCATCGAGCAGTGTGTTCGGTAAGGCAGTCAAGATATCTCGACCGATACCAAAGTACTTGGGGTCGGTCAATCGAGGAGGTGCGGTACCTGAGACTAACTCTGTATACTGCGTCTGTAGAATGGCGTAGAGTGGCAAATCCTTTTCAGACACTTCAACAAGCCTACGAGTTAGACTTTTGCCCATATCATGTTCCATGAATAGCTTATTTGCTAACCAATTCGCCCGCTGTAAGCGTGGAGGTGAGACGTATTCGGTTTTCCAGATAGGACAACGGTCATCAGCAACAAAAGCTAACTGTTGGAAGGTCTGAGGAGATAGCCAGTATGAATCAGTGCGCAAAATGATAAAATGGAGATGTGGAATGAGACAACAGATCAGTCAAAGAAAGAAAGAAAAAAAAAAATAAAAAAGTTACTTTGTATTTTTAGTACTTCTAAGACAGTAAGAACAGACGCGCACCAGATGTGAGTAATATATACCGTCATGAAACATGCGAATGAGTTCGGGGTCCCGCTTATAAGATGAAGACAATGCATCTGGATCGGGTTTGACATTGGGAGTGATGGAAGAGGAGGGCACATTGAGGCGTTTGTCAAAAGTGCCTGAATCTAACGATTCACGACGTTCCCGTTCCCGTAATTTACTAACTCTTCTGGCCAATCCGTATCTTTCCCATTCTCCTCCTCTACCATCACCAGGTCGTTGATCTTGAGGACCACAAATCTCGGGACCAAGGAAAAGTCCATCACTGCTGATTAGAACGCGTACCCAAGCTGAATTCAAACCACCTTTATAACGCCAAACACACATAGGAGGACGTCGTAAGGCTGGCCAACGCTTTATGAGTTCAATTTCCTCTGGAAGAGCGGGTAAGAGAATATTCTCGTCCTGAATGATGAGTACTTCTTCTAAGGCCAAAAGTTCGGAAGCCCATTTACTAAGCCAGCTTGCACAGACCTGTCCGATCTTCTCTGCATGTCGTTCGTTTGATTGACTTTCTTGCATTATTTCGTGATGGTGATCTGGATTTTCGGGGGCGGGACGAGCAACACCTTCGAGTGTTCTACAACCAGTTTGAAGGCACTCTGATAAAGTCTCGTTGTCCAGACAATCTCCATGTGCAAAGTTAAGATAGGTAACCACGGTAAATGGAGTGATTGTGTGATTGATTAGCTCTGCTACCTCATCTGCCAATGTTTGCAAGCCGAGGTAGTTGGCACAAGAAAGTATTGAAATCAATAGAGTAGGCGGGGCAGGTTGAGAGTCTTCCGTCTTGAGGAGAGATTCCCAGTCCGCCTTCTCATCGGCTATATCTTGATCTTCAACAGAAATCAAGGTATCCAGATCGACAGCATGAGACAATAAAGCATGAGTTCGTCCAAGGAGAAATGGTTCGCTATCGACACTAGCCCAAGGTGGTGGAACAAGCTCAGGTCCACCGCCATAAATACGAGTTAAACAAATCTCAAATGCAGCGCGGTGGATATGACCAGGGAAGGTGATTGAGATTGGGCCAGGACCTGAATCATTTAAAAAATTTCGAAATAAATCAACTTGAGAGAGGATTACTCGATGAAGGCGATAGATGTGACCAAAAGATTGTAATTCGATATCAACTTGATTTGAGTTGATAAGGGTCGAAGTGACATGCCTGGCAAGTTCCCGAGCCGGACAACATGACTTGGAGTGCTTCTTGGGTCTCATCGTCTCGTTAATTCGGTCGGTTCCATCTCGAATCTGAATCAGACCGTTGATTAGAGAACTCGAAAGGTTAAACGAGAGATAGGTAGGAGGGAGGGACTTAATTAAGTACTAAGTACATAGCTTCAGTCCTCATGTTGACCCTACCTCGCCTCACACCCTCACACTCTCACTCTCACGCGTCTGAGTCAAGAAACCAACAGTTGAGTCTCCAAAAACGCCTCATAACCAACCAGCTTCGTCTCATAATATCCTCAAAGAAACCGATGATAGTCTAAAGTGGTTTACATTCAACCAACATGCCCAATCCAGTAAATCGTTCTAACCCTATCCGGACCATCATCCATCGGGTGTTCACCAAGCAGCATTCATTGATCCTAAGAGGCGATGGTATGAGATGGGTCGAGGATATGCTCGCACATTATAATGTCAGCCCAGATGATGTCGAAGATACCCTTAACACACTCGCGAACGAATGCGAATCTGAAGCGACGCTCAGAGGTCTTTCTCGTTTCGTCTTTATGCTCTCTATTCCTCATCCCAAGTCACTTGGTGTCTCGTGTGTTCAGGTGTCAGCTTAGACCACACTGGTCCAGGTTCATACCATCTCACAGCTTGTCTGAATTGAGGAACTATCTCATCTACCTATACGCCTATACCTACTTCCACAGGCACCCATTCGAAGCTGAAGCAATCGATCTCCACTTCCTTGCTTGCCTTTCCTACCGCGACCAAGATCAGATGCGTCCGCCGTAGTAGACCAGCACATCCTTCAAACCGTCTACGATAGGCTCTTGGCACCAACCGAAGAGCATGTCACAACTGCTGAGCATGATCCCGATTCTCAAATCTCCGAATCTCACACCTTCAAGGTCATCGATGCATTTTCTATACCTAGAATGACCTGGTCCGATGAACGCAAGTTGTTCGAAGTTCATGGCGGTAGCAAGTCTAAACCTTCGATCCTTGGTCAGCCTATTAGTAGATCACTCTATCTACGAGATCGATATCACGTCATCCGACAGGTCATTCTGCGCAACGAACACTTCTCACCTCCTACTGTCGCCGGAGAAGATGAACGGGAGGAATACATGAAGGTACGACATTGATCATCTGACAGCGGTCATAAAAGATCAAAATGAACTGAGTCATTGATACCCTTTACAGCTGACAAGTACCAATAACATGCTCGGTCGCGCTGGACAAAGATTTTTATTATTTGGAATGCTGAGTCGTATGCAAGACTATTCTTATTGTTTGGAAGACTTGGATGGGCGTGTGAAGTTGGACTTATCGAATGCGGCAAGTACACTAAGTTTTGTGGTACACCAACTATTTTGTTCATCTACACTCTTTGTATTTCAAGACCCCAGCCGAGGGATTATTCACGGAAGGATGCTTTGTGCTCATGGAGGGCGAATATCAGTCGGATGAGACTTTCAAGGTCTTGGAGATCGGTCATCCGCCGTCTGAGCAACGTGATGTGTCTAGGTGTGTCTTCACTGCGAGGGCTTTTTACATCGATTGAATCATCTTGGTCCGTATGGTCTCAATCTACAGTCGTTGATAAGCGATTGGCTTCTCGTCCAATAGAAAGTTATTTGCGCATGTCGATTTCACTGGCGCAGGGGCGCTTTCATTGCATGAAGAAGGTAAGCTGGTTAAAGCTGAATCAGCAAGCGACACCCAGTTCATCGTGTAAGCCTCTCTCTCTCTCTCTCCGAGCGCAATAGCCGAGTGTTGACGGCGTGTGAGTCCCACTTGATCGATTATGTCTTTCTGTTTTTTGGACCTCTTGATAGGATGTCAGATTTTTTTCTCGATAATTCAAGCGTGTTGAAAAACTTCGAGCAGATCTTGGAAGGATATGAGCAACAATTCAACTCTTCTGCGGGTGGCCTTCGTCCGCCCCCCGTCTGGGTCTTATGCGGAGATTTCTCCCAAAAGCCGTTTGTTTTCGATGGCACCATGACGATGACATACACAGGTACATGACATTCAACACCACTTCATAAATACCATATTTGTCATGTGGGCTGATGATGTTTTGGCTCATCGAGGACTGAACAGCGCTGTTTGCCAAGCTGGCCAGCACGTTAGCTAAATATTCTAACATTACCCCTCACATTCATTTTGTGATCGTACCCGGCCCACACGATCCCTGGAGCTCAACTACACTCCCTCGACCCTCACTTCCACAAGCCATTGTGAAACCCCTGTTATCTTCAGCTAGTCGTGTCCCCAAAGAAAATATCCATCTGGCCTCGAATCCATGCCGGATCAGATGGATGTCACAGGAGCTAGTAGTATTTCGGGAAGATCTGATGAGCAAAATGTGCCGAAATTTAGTCAGTGAGTCTCTCAAGGATCCTACATTGGCTCTAGAGACAGAAAGGGAAGACATGTCTAAATTTGTAAGTCGTTTGAGGTCTGGCTCATTTATACGTTGTCTCACATTCTCGACGCTCACCCATTTGCTACGGCTGGCTCCTTTGTGTGGTTTAGTTGGTTCAGACAATCCTCGATCAAGCTCATCTATCGCCTCTATCACTGCATATTCGGCCGGTCCTTTGGGAATTTGACCAAGCGCTAAGACTCTACCCTATGCCCACAGCGGTAAGCTCTGAACAACCTTAAACCCATAGAAGAGATCAAATAAGATGTTCACCAAACTTTATTCAAATCTAGCTCGTTCTGGCCGATAAATATCCACCCTATAGACTCACTTACGAAGGATGTCATGTATTCAACCCTGGAAGCTTTGGTGTCGGGTCCAAAGCAATCTGGGCTAACTATCATCTTGCCACTCGGACAAGTGAAGAGAGGTCAGTGTTCCTTTTTTCCCAGTAGTTCCAGTAGTATCAACTTTTTCAGAGTACGACTGAAGGTAGGTGTACTGATCATTCATCTCCTTTTTAATCACTCGCGTGTCACTTGATTATTGTAGTGAATTACTCCCAAGTTGAACTTTGTTTACTCCACTTTGGTATGGTCAAATACTTCTGGGGTCCAACATCACTGGGACCATTTGCCCTTACTAGTGTGCTCTTGGATGCCGAAATTTTCTCTTATAAGGAGCATACCACTTCTGTGCTACAGCTGTAGAGATTATAAGGCAAAGTGAGAAACAAATCGTGCAGGCAAAGTGGGGTTTTTTTGGCATACTGCAAAATCAGTCACTTTATTTGCTTCCTGAAAAACTTGCTTTTGACATGTGCCCAGAAAAAAATGTCTTGAGAACCTGCGCGAGCAAAAGGCCTCAGTGGACATACTGTACAGGGACCTTGCTCCTTCATTCTACAGCTAACATGCACGTTTGTAATATACCCAATTTGAAATGTAAAGTATATTCAACATTTGGTATGTATCAGTCAAGCCACCTTGATGGCAAAAGTTGAAGTTTTTTCAGTGATTGATGTATTTAGCTAGTGCTTCTGCAAATTCATATCTATCTCATGGCAGTCTGAGCATTTTCAGGTATATCATTGAGTAGGTTTAAGTATCGATTATAATTTGCTATGGTCTAATTTCGTATAATATCAAAAAGGCCCCGTATTACCTTACAACAATTCATTATGAAAATACGTCAATTTTAGCCTGTTCATTTGGATAGATTTATTTGAGGACTATATACTATTAGATACTTTATTTAATCTATCTGTAAAGACTTGGGCATCTTTTTTCTCTTTTTCTTTTCCTTTTTTTTTTTTTTTTTGGTTCCAACTGGATATAAATTATGTTCATGAACACTTTTAATTTTATCATCTTTTTCTCTGATCATTTTGACGATGAATGAGAAAGGGTGTAGTATTCTTATCGAATAGCGTTTAAATCACCACAAATATCATTTACTTTATGATAGAATCAAAGCTCCTATTGAACAACCATAACATTACTCCGAATTGTTAGAGACAAAGCGCAACACCGAACTAAATGCTCGTCAGAGATGTCTCTGCTTGTCTCCGCTGAATTCATCAGTCATGAGAGACGGAGCTCGGCAGTAGAGGTCTACTTCAACCTGCGACAAGTCTATCACAGCTCGTTAATGGGTTTGTGATATATTTTGCATCAGAGCTGTCACCCGCCCTGATTCGCAAGTCCAGGTGAGAGGGTCCATGAGGCAAAAAGATAGCTCAAGGATATTTGGGCCCGGCTTCGTCAACTTCCATCCCATTATACTGTGGAAGTCCGCCGAAGATCAAAAGTCTGATATTTGGGGGACGGTGTTGAGCTTTCCATTTTCAAGTCATGACTTGTGACGTTTTTGAGGACGGAACCATAAGCTTCTTCTCTGGAGAAAGTCGGTAGCGAGGTATCCATCGTATGCACAGCCTCAACTTTTTGATGCTGTTATACTTTGCCAAATTTGAAGGAAGGCTCGTATGGTTTTTTATTTTCATGTAGGACATAAGAGTTTCCTCTTATGTGTTCACAAGAAGGAGGGGAGTTGTGGCATAACCCGCAAAACTACTCCTTGTATCTGACCTTACTCGTTGATATGTATCAGGGAAAGTACAGAGCCCAAAACGCGCATTTTATAAAGCTAAATTGAAAATTTCCCAATATGATCATACGCGCAGTCTTGCGCTTTGTCTCTATTTGATCACATCGTCAGCTCAACATGAAATTCGATTGACCCCCTGGTACATCAATCCACCGTGACGAAATGGATAGTAAATGGGGCCCATCACTCGGCACGGCAAAGATCATTAGACCAAGGTTGAATGAGATGACTCATGATTGATCGAGTGATATAAATATTTACGATTTGGTTATAAATCTGGCCGAGGCGGGCTACCGTCAGCGGCTTAACCTACGGAACTCACAATGAATGCTCTACATGATCAGAATCTGATAGATCTCACAAACAAGCGTTTGGCCTTGTTGAGATGATGGTAAAATATCGGTGCGCGATATCAAAGGAATGAACTTGAGTCGGATGAATCGGTAGGGGTTAACCCTGTTCGAATAATCACGACTTCAGAGGAAGTGAGTATGCATATAAAGTATTTGTAGTAATGAAGTTTTGTGCTGTTTGTTGTTGGTTTGGTAAATAGATTTACTGGGAATACACAGAGATAAAGATATGATACGCATTCATCGAAACTAAATGCAGCTGGTTCAGAGTGCATTACGAACCAAAGTGAGATTAATGATTTGAAAAGATTACTTGACCTGTGGGGATTTGTTCACGCGGTGGTGTTGTTGAACTCTACAACCAAGGAGTCTGACGAGTCAGACTTGCAGATAAGGGGATATAGCGTGATAAGATAGACTTTTACAAGCCGGGCATTCTTCGGGATCATGACTCTTGAGTTTTGACTGCTGGCGATGTTTGGATGAAAAGGTAAAAAGTTGAGATTTTTTTCTTTTTTTTTATCTGAGTTCGGATCTCGGTGTATTCTGGTGAGTTGTGAGTTTCCAAGTGCCATTATCGATTTGGACTTCAACTTGTCACTTTTTTCAACCTCTCATCATTAGGAATCGTAGTGTTCTTTCCAATATCTTCATTCAAAGTCCACGTTCTAGTTTGGCCTCGGTCATTGGTATTTATTTTTTTTTTTATTTTTTTTATTTTTTTGTTGACAGCCAAGAATTATGGTGAGTTCAAGCAAAGTTTGTAGAATCTATCCCTTCCCTTCTCCTCTCACCAGACATATCAACTTGTTCGATTTTCGTTATTGATAGTCACGTACTGTGATTTATTATCATACATTACTACTTTGAAACTCAACAGGAAAACGTAAATCTGAAGCCACTTCCGGATAGCATACTACGAACTTATTATTCCATCGAAAAACCACGTCGTGGCTCTAACGCCCCGCATATGATTATCTGTCTGAGTACAGATGTAGCCGCTTTCTTACCCCTAAAACGCACTGGCGGAAAAGCATCTATTTGGTTACCTGAAGAAGATCCGACGGTTGAAAGTTGGTTTTATGGTCTTGGAAGGAAACTAGCAAAGCTTTTAGGATTAAATCCAGGTTTGAACTTTTTTTTTTTTTTTTTTTTTTGAAGTTAAATTTTACGTTATTAAAAGAAAGCCTTTTAATGATTGTTTCATTGTTTTCTCACTCACATCTTTTGAATCTTTGATCATCACTAACTTTTTGAAATTATTAGAGTATGATTGGAAGTTGAAATCGTTTCCGAAGAATTATAGGTTGTATTGTTATTGGGATAAACGCAACGCAGGCTCAAAAGGTCCTGTTTTATATGGTAAGCTAAAATCAAAGTACAATAGATTCTTTGATTTTTTTTTTTTTTTGTAATTTTGATGACTGATTCCAAATCTTTAAATATCTTACCAGGCCCTGCACGTGCCCCCAACGGTTTTGCAAAGCGAGGTTTCGAGAGTATGAGTTCATTTTTACCGCACCTGTTTTGGCTCTGCTCTACCTCTGCAACCAAAGAAACATCATGTGTCTGTTGTATGTGTTCAAGTAATAGACGCGGTGAGATAAGTCACGCGTTTAAGAATTTATTGCTTAAAGACCTGGGGCAATCACGAGGTGATTCAACAACACGGTATTTTGAGGTTATGGAGCTCTTTCACAATTTACTTAATCCTAAAGTGAAGATCGTCCCAATGAACTCTTCAAAAAATATTAATAATATGTTATTAGATTCTTCTGAACAAAATTCCTCATCTAGTGAATCCTCATCAGCCAACGAAACAATCAAATCTTCATCACCTGTGAACATTGTCATTCGCCGCCGCGCAGCGAGTGCACCGTCCCTATATTATACTTTTTCGAGGAACTCTTTGGTATTAGAGGATAGAGATGAGATTGATTCTCCGTATCGTGATATGCACCTTATAAATTTCGATCTCATACCTTCTCGACTTCCTCAGTATCGAAAACTCGAGCTTGTCTGGTACAGACTTCCTAGACCGATTCTTATTCCAGAAAAAAATTTGATTCACCAAACTACATTTGAGATAAGGTATTGGCCCGCGATTGTGGTTTCACGTGGATCCAAATTAAATAAATCACCTTTACCATTTTTTATTAGATTACTTGGAATAAAACAAAAAGATAGATTAGTAGATTACTCAGATCTTAGACCTTGGAGAGGTTATGATTACAATAAGTTACGTAAGAAACTTGAAGTTGAGGAGGATATGAACATTACGGAACCAAGTAAACGTTTATTGTACTCAGATCCACATATGGCAATGGCCAATCTTGCTTATGCTATACAAATTGGTATACACTTAGATTTATGTGTAAGTTGTGAAAGTAATCTAGTGGATCAGATTGACCTACCAAGTCATGATAACTCACCGGATCAGATTTGGTTAGGAGCTGAAGTAGTAGCCTTAGGTGATTTTGTAATCCTTAATTCTAGTCACCTTGATAAGTATGCTAGAACTTTGAGGAAAAAGGATGAAAAAGTTTGTGAAGTGATGTTGATAACTAAAATTCAAGAAAGAAGGGTTTCAAATCAGATACCATTATTGAGGAGAATTTATAATCTAAGTGGTCATTTATATACTCTATTAATTCGAAAATCAAACAATTCTTCTTCTCATAATTCATTTAAACCTTCTTTTGAAACTTTTTCTCAGTCAAATATCGCATCACAACCTTACGCAGCTACCTTAGCTCAACTCGGTGTATCAGAATGTGGTAGTAGATCAGGTTATACATTTTATTTAATCACAGAAAGTAGAAAAGAGGGAAATTGTATCTCCGATCAGATCATTGGTCGAATGTACTCACTTAATCATCTAGGAAAATCTTACAAACAGGAAAAAATACAGAAGAGTGACCTAGTTAATCTCTGTGGACTAAACACAGAACAGTTGGTACGAAGGTAAGTCGTAAGCTATTGATCCTCTTGCTCAAATACTGAGCAATGTTTTCTTTTCTTTTCTTTTTTTCTTTTTTCTGCACTCAGCCATTATGCTATCACGAGTAGGTCGACTGCCATCTCACATGTGAGCTCACATGCAAGAAAAGAGGTGAGTGCTAGTGGGAGCTCGAATGAAGGGATGATTGCTGATACATGTATTTTATAAGTTTGAATCGAAGAACCGCACATTTGACACACCACATGCCACTGATCATTGGGGAATAGGTGAAAACTGGGATAGTGATGTTGGGCTAAATTAAATTCTTTCGAAGGCATGCTTGATATTCAAACGTTGTACATTACTTTTGTGTTGAATAATAGCTCTTGAAAAAAAAAGAAAAAAAAAAAGAACAAAAACTATAGCTCTGTGACGAACAAATGAGATACTGAATCGGAGAATGTTCTGATGAACCGAGATTCGTAAAGTGGTGTACCCAAATGGAAAGGTGAAGAAAAAGAGACGTGAATCTCAGTACAAGCATAACTGGCCTCTAGGCCAATACCCTTCTATCCCAACATGTTCTTCCAATGATATCTCTCTATTTTCTCAAAAAACATGACTTTTTGAACGCTCAAGGTTGGATCTTGGTATCCGAGCTAGGGAACGTTGTATAGAGAGTGAGATTGATATTGGTGACCAACAAAAAGTAGGCAGGCATTCGGTGGGCATTAAAGAGTTTTTTTTTTTTTTTTTTTGTCAAAGTATTAAACGATGGCCACAATAGTAAACCTGTTCGGTACTCAGGCTACCTAATTGTGCTGTGAGACCTTAAGTTAAACATAATGGAATAATCCTCAGACCGCTCATAACAGTTTCACCTTCGCGCGAGAGATTTGGTCATGGTTTTTACCTATTACATTAATATGAAAAACAAAACACTTGACTCAATCATCATTGGTTCGACCTTCAATGGTTTCCTTATTTTTTTTTTCAATTAAAATTTTAAAGTGCGTTACCTCCCCTATAAGGGTACAAACAACACTGGTTTCCTTAGCCCAGTAGTGTCGGCCTTGGAATACCAAAAAAAAAAAAAAAAAAAAAAAAAAAAATCCAACCAAGTCATCCGATTAGCAGCTTGAAAAAAAAAAAAAAAAAAAAAGCGCAAACTTCGACTTCAAACTAATTTTCTTCCTCATATTATTGATCCTCATAAAGGTGATTGAGGCCATTGGTAAATTGTTAGCCATCTCAGGGTCCAAAATAACTACACCCAATTTATAGAAATGTGGGAAATTCTGTTGGGATGGCGTGTAAGAAAAGAACAATTCAAAGACCAATGATAAGGAGCCTCAAACAGGTCGCTGACAATATCCTTGATGAGGAATGTCCCGGAAATATCGTACCGAGTGGGCGGAGTGAGGCCGGGTGAGATACGAACCTGACATGGAAAATCACAAGTTCTAAGATCGGGACACTGGTCGTTTATGAGTGTGATCAGTTTAGTCTCTTTGGGCTCGAGGAGACATTCTTTTGTCCTTAAAAAGAGAGGCGCTAAAGCCTGCGGATCCACAGTTCACGGATCCCTCAACATATCAGACTGGGCATTCGAATATTAAACAATTATAGGGGAAAAGGAAATGAAGAAATTCATTAAATTTCCATGTTAAACATGGTGCTCTATTCCAATCTCACCAACAAAAAGCACTAGATCTAAAAGATGTAGCGGATTTATATAAACGTATACCTCTATTTTGGTTTAACATGTCTCTGTCTCAATCCCTTCTCATCTTTAACATCAGATGAACTTCCAAACTTCTTTTCAGCCTCCGCAATCGCTTCTGCCTCAGCTTTCTCTTCTGCAATCGCTTTTAGTCGTGCTACTTCTGCTTCTTCAATCTTTCGACGACTTTCACGTCGTTCAAGTCCTTTGGTGACCATCGGTCGAGGATGAACATCTGATAAAAGATGCTTCGCTATGATCTCCAGAAGAAATGAACCTCCAAAGTCAAGGAGCATCACGATACACAATTGAACTCGAAACTATCATTCGGGTCCGTTTGTTGCGCCAGAAATGGGGAATAAGAATCAGGATCAAAAAAGAACTAAAAAAAAACTCAGTCATTCCATCAAATAGAAAGACTGACGTTCGTAGGCATATCTACCAATTGAAGCCATCCATTAGCTTCAGGTACAAAATTTGTAGCCCCACAGAAAGCCACCGCCGCAGCTCCTAGTAAACCATAAAATAATGGTTTATTCTCTTTAATATCCTCCCGAAATGGTCGACCTTGAAAGTTTACCGCAAAAGTTGCCACACTCTGACAAGTTGAAAGTAGGTAAATAGCACTATTCAATAAACTAGGTTCAAATTCCGCATCCAAGTTGATCTCTTTTGATCGACTAATTCATGAATACACCCCAAATTTTAGTTTGGTAGTCAATAAAGTGAAATTATAACAGGACAATTACGTACGGTGAGGTTTGTTCACAGAGCCCAGTGATGTAAATCAGTGCGGCTAAGTGACAGAGGAACTGGGCCAAGACAGTTACGACGACGTATCCGTTGAAAATACTACCTTGCGGTCTCTCCTTCGATAGTCTCTCGACCGGCTGTATCCCAACGTTGATATATCATATAATGAGTGCTCGCTCAGAGTTGAGAAAAAAAGTGGAAGCGTACCTTAGCGCGAGAGATACAAAGAAAACATGCAGACATGCACATCCCCTGTATCGTCATCTGGTAATCACCAAACTTTACCCCATCTAGGTACTGTACGCTTAAGCTGTAGGCTGAGATGAGACAATTAGAGGCTAAGATCTTGTACATCTGCGTCGTTGCTACCAATGTGCATCGACCTTGGCGGATGATGGTAGAGACAGCAGCGACGTGAGAGAGCTTGGAGGTAAAGGGCGCTGCTACGGATGCATCGCCTAGTTTAATTTGCGGTGGGCCACCTGATTCCTCCTCCATATCGGCCATCTTTGATGTGATATCGCTCAAGTTGAACTATGGGTGAGAATTACAAGACAAAACATTGATTTGAGCTTTGGGAGGAGCTATAAACTCATAGGGCTTTGTTAATAAATAGTTGTCAAATCAAATCAATTTACCTTCTCCATCGGGTTAGCCTTCCGAGCCTCTTGACCACTTCTTAAGGCCTTCTGGTGTACTTCAACCAATTCCGGATAAATTTGAGCAAGTGGAGCTGGTACAGCAGGTGGAGGTTGATTAAGTCTTTGAGAAATCTTCAATTGAGTTTCCCAGATTTTCTTTAATCTTTCATTCCTTTGATGTTCAGCAATTGCCTTTAAATCTTCAGGTGAACCATCTAATAAAGCTACTCCGACATGAGCTGCTTTTAAAGCTCCCACATCATTTGTACCATCACCTGCCATTAGAGTGATATAACCTAAAGATCTTAAGGAAGTAAGAACGAGCTCTTTTTGAGCTGGAGAGACACGTGCATAAACCCAAACGTTTTGGACTAGCTCAGGCCAATTCGGTGTGGGAGCGAAAGCTTTAACGGCGGTACCCGTCATACACAGGTCGTAATCTGAGATAATCTTAGGGTCAATCGACTTGGATGGATCGGCTGGGATCACCAGACTGTCGTCAACCGTCCTCCAGACCAAATCTAGATTTAGATATAAAGTGATTCAGCGTTAAAAAATAAACAACAAAAGAACAGGGGGGCAGAGTACACTGACCTGTTTCGCTAGTCGAATTCTCTCGCTTGTCGAGAATTAGACACTCTCGATCAACAATCTCCACTTCTCGAGCCACATGTACGGCTGTCAAAGGGTTATCGCCCGTAATCATTACACACTAAATATACCAGAGATAAGTCATTTGTAAGCCAAGAGTAGAGAAGGGGATTGATCGATGAAACAAAAAAATAAGTAACATACCCTATGAGAGGAGTCGGCCAACATCTTCAAAGTCTCCACCGCATCCGGTTTGAGTGGACAAGTGAAGACAAGGAAACCAGCAAAGAAAAGCCCAGCCTCAACTTGTTCCCTAGTAAGTTCATTAATTTTCCCCAATCCATTAATATCCATAAATTTATATGCGAGAGTTAAGACTCTACTACCACGTCGCGTGTAATATTTGTAAGTGTCATCGTAATGAGTAGGTACGTTAGCGATCATAGTTTTGAGAACTTCGGGTGCTCCTTTTACTGATACCATAGTTTTTGTTGTTCGATCGGGTTTGATGACGGTCGAGACTGTTGACATGCGCTTGAGTAGGGAAGAGAACTGAAACCTACGTCGAATTTGAATCGAGGCTCGATGAAGAGGTTCAGGGGAGGAAGGGATGATGAAATCCCCTTTGAAAAAGGTTCGATCAAGCATTTTATTAAAAGTCAAGGTCAATCAGATTAAGTTTAATTAACTGAAGATAATACTAACCTTTAGTGAGAGTCCAGTTAGCAGCATCGATAGTAGTTTTTTCCATTGGATCTCCGATCACGCCGTCTTCGAGTAGGACAAGAGCGTGAGCAGAAGCTAAGGTGAGGGTAGTCTCTAAGTTGGTTTGATTAAGCGGTACGAGTCTTAACAAGTTTTGTTGACTAGAGGAAAGAAAGATGACAGATCAGAAATTTAAAAGTTGGTGATCGAATGCGGGATTCAAAAATTTACTCGATCCCTACGACGCCTTCTACCATCAAATCTTCACCTGTGATCGTGCCGGTCTTATCAAAGCAACATACATCCACTCGACCAGCCGAAGGAATTCTGAAGGGCTCGGTACAAAAGATGGCTATCTCGGATGATCAAAAATGTATTAGCATATGCATGTTGGGGCACAAATAGACGTGAGTGAAAAAAAAAAGATTCACCATATTTGGATAGCGCGACGAGAGAGGCGTTGACAGCCATCGAGAGTTCCATTGGTAACTCAGGCGGGACGACAGAAGTGATAATGATAACGCAATCGAGCAAAAGTTTAGACCTTTTCAAATTTCGTTCTACACCTTTAACCCAAACGTAACGACTTGCGATAATCGCAAAAAACATTAAGAAAGCGAGGAAGAGGAAGCTCTCAAAGTTATTTGCTGTCACTTGTTCGGTCGAGAAGATCATCGTTCGTACTAATTGACCTTGAGTAGTCCCGAATCCAGTCCTGAGTACAGTAGCCAGACAACCACCATCTGGTGGAATAATTTCTTTCTTACTATCTTTCCCAGTCGCTTCTTGTGGTGTCACTTGTAATATCTTAGTACCTCCAAATAAACCTGAGTTACGATCAGCACCGAGGAAGTCTAATCGATCGGTTCCTGACCTAAGTTCGATTGATTCCTTTAGTAACGGGGTTGATTCACCTGATAGCATGGCTTCATTAGCTATACAGGATCCCCTTAGTAATAAGAGATCACATGGGACTCCCGAGTCTTCCTTTGTCCTTAGAACTGATACTAAATCACCTGGAACAAGATCCTCAGTAGAAACTTCTGTCCATTTCCCAGATCGATAAGCTTGTATGTTATAAGGTTTAATGGACATCGTTCGAAATTCGTTGAGAGTTCTTAAACGTTGAAAGACAGTAGTACATTCAAAGACGATGAGCATAAATAACGTGAATAAGCTATAATACCAATATGCATCTAAGAACCAAAGTCCGACTGAGAACATTTGGAAGACGAAAAAGGGAGCTTGCATATGTTCTCCTAAGAGTTCGAAAAAAGTGGGGACTGGGATATTAAAAGTGTTCTTGCCATATAGCTCCTTAGCCAAGGCTAAATCTATGTCAGTAGAAATACCGGTAGTCGATTTAAAATTTGCCAAGGGTGGGTTAGAGTCAGATGGATAAGCTAGCAAGTTGAAAGTGTTGGTAGAAGGTATGTAAAAGTAATCATCACGCTGGTATTCGATGAATAATACGGTCTCTTTCTTCGTTTCATCGGTAACTTTTGAATTAGACTTCTTAAGCGTTCGTTGAGATCGTTGTATACGACAAAATGCAGGTTTACCACGATTAGGCTTAGGGATGACTTTGATCAAATTGGCTGATTGTATATCTGAAGCCTAAACAAGATGAAATTGAGGTTTTAAGCACTCTGAATACAGAAAGATGATTGATTGATCATACTCACTTTCCAACAAGTTGCTGCTTGTCTAATACGGGTACTCCAACGGGTTGAGAGCCAAGTTAAGGCATGACCACCAAAGACCGTGACACAGAGAAGGAAAGTCCATTCCTGTGACTCTCCATCGATTGATCGAAGATATTTATCGTACCTATCAATGAAAATAAGATAAAAAATAAAGGGAAAGTTGATTTGATTTTAGAGCTAAAAGATCAAGATGAGAAAGGACTTACTCAATAAAGTAAGCGTAAGCGGCTAATGGATAAGCAATGATAAAAGGGAATACGTAGAAGTGAGTGATGAGAGGTCTTAATTTGAGTAAGACTATTGAATCTATCTCAGATGAGATGATCGAAGGTGGTGATTGATTTGAGTGAGTCATGATAGGCTGATGATTGAGATTGTTGAGGAGGTTGTCGAGAGTGAACGACTTTTGAAGAACTCACCCTGATTATGACCAATAAAACAATACCACCAAAATAAATTAGTAAGACTTCCACATACTCAAAATCAAATGTCAACTAAATTTCAGGTGAAAGGTAAGGGGTATCAGTTTCAATAGACCAAAACTGTTTCAAAGAAAATTTGTTAATTTCATAGGCTCATATCTCTAAGCAATTCTCTTGGAGAGGATAGGGGATATACACAGTAGACCAATCAAACGTGTAATTCTTAAAGGTTATATTCTAGAGACATCAGAGGGTCTTTCCCAGGAGGAATTTGATAAGTCAAATGTATATACTGTAGAAGGGCTTTTAAAAATAAATCAAGGAGATGTAAAAACTCTGTTGGACAAGCCTGGTCTCCTTCTCACTTCAGACACCCAGGCAATAAGTAACAGTCTGGGGTGGACTTCATTTTGGAAAAGGGGTATGTGATCCCTCAGTTACTGCTTGCGGGCGGTTTGAACTAGGCTGGTAGTGCAATTTGGCTTGCCGTGTCTCACTTAACAAGGTCCCTTAAGTCCCAAAGTGCCGGTACTCAAAGAAAAGCGTATAGAACGGGTGGTCAACTGCTACATGTAGCGCATACAAAGACACGAACAATGACCTTGGCCCAGGGTGAGGACAGCCATGGCGATGAGGATGGTAAGGAATCATCAGACTGATACGATCAAACTCATCAAATTAAAGATATTGATTCATTAGACTGACTCTTGAGTTGTGTTGACTGACTTTGGGCTGGTCTTGAAGACATGAACTTACAAACAAATTAATAAAACATTTTCATCCTGGCATATTACATTTTGCAAAACCATCAAACGCTGATATCTTCACAACCCTTCAATTAGAATTGTTTTCAGCTTAGTATCCATTATAGTCTTTTCAATTTCTTCAACTTTGGTTTTCAAAAGCGATAAGTTTCTATTTACTGAACGACTGGGTCATTCTCACTAATCAATCAATCATCAGATCCAAGTTATATTATTTAAAGTCGAATGGATCACCCTATCATCATTCAAGGCGCACCAGCTGATTGGACTTCCATGGGTGATGTTCTCATCAATAATAGTAATATCACTAATACTGTTTCTCGACTCGATCCATTCAAATTACTGAGTATCGAGATTGAGAACTATGGAAATTGGAAAGACGCTAACATCAAAGTGAGTTCGTCAGCTGCTTTCCTTTCTCCACTTTGTTTTTCTTTACTTTGTTCCATGGGACCGCTATTGACGTCGCCCACATGCGCATCTTTTACAGCGCCCAGTTTGGAGTGTATCCTTACTAGCGGCTTACTTATTGGCATACATTGTGTAAGTTGATCTTAAGCAAATACATTCCTCATCAATTTGGAAGCTGTATACGTATCTTTTCTAGTCGAAGGAGACGCTCATTTCTTTTGTTCCTATGTACCTTTTTTTTATCACAGGCAGCTGGTACTGCTTACACGTGGAATATTGCTTTCTTCTTGGAACAAATCTGGTTGGTTTTTTAGGAAAAATAAAGGTACGTCTGATAACCATTCAATCAAAAGACCATTTGGTTCAATACATAAACCACATTTTCAACTTACTACTTTTCGTCTTCCGCAGATGGTTTGATCTTACCAAACACTCGATTCTTGGTTGCTTGTTCGAGCTTGGCATTTGTAATCGTTCAATTTATAGATACCATATTTTTCTTGATTGAGACCACAGGAAACAGGGTTAGTTTTTTGATTTTTTGATTTTTCACTTGTAACTTCACTTTTTTCTCCTTACCTAGTTCAATGATTGAACTTCAACTGTAAGTAAAATTTGAATCATTGGCGATTTTTAAAGCTCCACCGAGAACGGTATTCGATCTCTGGATTTCAATGGTTCACACTATGGCAATCAGCATTGTATGTCATATTTCTATGTGAAAATTGACTATCCAACGGATCTTTCATGACTTTTTTTCATTTATTATCACCCTACACGATTTAGGATCTTGGTTTGGGGAATCGCGACTTCACTCTTCATGACTGCTTATAAGCAAGGTGGAATTGTTGGAAGGTTGGTTGGCAAAACTACCACTGCAACTTTGTTCAACATGATATTCATTGGATCAAGCATATGTGCAATCCTATGTAAGTTGCTTTCTGAATTTCTTAAATCTAAGATGGTTCCAGGAAATCAGAAAAATCCTAATTCTACTCGATTACCATGATATCAGCTCAATTGATCACCTTCAGTGTGGTGATTGCGAAAATCAGAAAGCTCACCTTATTATCAAAAACTACTATAGAGGAACTTGATCTATTATCAGCTGAATACGATCCTAAAAGAGTTCAAGCTTCGGATTTAGATTTCGCAAAGCGCTCTATTTTACGCCTTGGTCAATTAACCGCTTGAGTCCTTCCACATCTTGACAAAATTATCTCATGGTAGACCCTCTAACATCAATTTTTTTTTTATAATTCAATGTCAGAAAAAGTACTTTCAGGTCGTCAAGGCGATCTTTTATGTATGTCTTCTCTCGCTCTTTCAACCCTCAATGATTTGGTTTATATATATATATATATTTCGTACGGGATTTTAAAACCCACCTTGTGATGTCGTTTTTCTAGCTACGCCTGACTTGGTCAGTGCTATTGGTGTTGGTGAGAGCCTCTCACAGATCGTTATCTATTTCTTTTTTTTTTTTTTTGATCCTGATCCAACGAATGCAATACACGTTACCAGATTTCGCTTCCATTGGGTTACATGCATATTCATTCGCTACTCCGAGTAGGAGCACACAGAGATAGAAAAAGCGAGGAGCCTACTTTCACATTTACCAATTTGAGCTCTCCTTCAGAAGTAGATCAAGAACAAGGCGTTGTGAAACCTTACAAAACTCGATCACGCGAAAATAGTGTGACTTCGATAAAAACCTCTACTTCCTCAACTGCTGGAAGTATAGAGGCAGAGAGATCTAGTGTGATTGCTAATACGATTTTGATCTTCTTTCATATTCTGGTAAAGTACTTTCTTTTCGAATTTTATGCCATTCAATTTCTTAGTGACAATGAAATATTTTGTATCTAGTCAAAATTGACTGATCTGTTTTCATATTTACCTAGATCTACATATTATTCATGGTTGGTTCTTGGCCGGGTTTAGTATCACCTAAAAAAGACCTTCGAGAAAAGATGGAGAAATTGTGGGATTTATCTTACGTCGGTAAAGGGCTTTTCGCTATAGTTGGAATTTGGTCTAGTTTCTTGTTCCTAAAAGTATCTCAACAAAAGTACTCAGAACAACATTTACCAAAAAAACTTATTATTACGGCTCGTAAAGAGGTCTTTGCTTCTATTGACACCTTACCAAATCAATTTCAATCATATCGATTTCCAGAAAAACCACCACAGGCTCATTAATCAATGGATTAGATCCTTTTTTGAAATCTTGAACCAAAAAAAGAAAGAGGAAAAAAAAAAAAAAAATCCTAGTGATCATTGCTTGATTAATTTTAATTTTTTGTATGATCTTTTCAGATTTATGTAAACACTTAATTCTTCTTAACATGATAATTATTTATTTTAAACCTTGAAGGGGATAATGATTTTTCTTTCTTTTTGGGCCCGTCATATACCTAATATTGAATTTTGTATTTATTTAAAGCAAAGCATACTTTTTGAACTATGTAGGAAGAAAGAATTTGTCATTGATTATTTAAATAATTTTTTTTTTTCCTTGAAAATTATCAAAATTTCTGGTGTTTCATATGTATAGTGTCAAAGGTACTGTATGGAATGAAAAGAAAAAAAAAAAAAAAGAACAAAAAAAGAAAGAAAGAAAGAAAAAGTTGGAGATAGATGTACCCTAGAATTAATTGCTCTCCCGAATATAATCACGACAAAATTTGCACTCTCAACCTTTAACTTGTACTCATTAGTTTCATGTGTAAATTGTTGCATAGATGCATGTATTATTTATATACCACCAATAGATTGTTTAAATAAGTTACCTGCTATCAAGAATCCAGCAGGTTGATGAAGTCCAAAAGGGGATGAAGGACTAACCAAAACGACTTCGACCAACTCATCCCCCTTCAACACCCCTCTCCATTCCGAGGGGTAAGCCATGGGATAAGGGAAACTGACATATTTGATAAGAGAGATGTTGACGGAGAGTGCCACAATTGCAGGCCAGCCTTAGGCTAAAAATGAGCTTGAGCCCATTTTTGGGGGAAAAAAACAAATCTGACCCTAGATGCAAATGATTAGAGTGCCCCCAATGTGATTGTTGTTTGACTGCAAGATTCTCAGGGTACATTCCCTGAGATGGCAAAAGTACTAGATGCTTTGTTAAACAATCTTGTAGCTCTTAACAAAGAAAGCCAAGCCCATCAGCGGCAAGATTCTAATAAATTTTCAGAAAACCTTTCTATTTTCAAATGGTCAGGGGCAAGCTTGGTCAAGATTGATTGCAAGACGTGGCGTGAAAATTTGTTTACTTACACTGAAGAAAAATTGATGAGGGGGTTACTCAGGTTATTCTCAGGAGCCATACGGAATCAGTACATTATTAAACTCGTGGGTCTATCAATCAAATGGCCAACTTGCCAATGTACACAGCGAAAGGAGCGGTAGTGAGATTAGTAGCCAATCAACCTTCGTACAACCTTTTCCCTGCAGCACCGACTGCCACTTCGCCTGGTTCAAGAGGTACCAACGCACCATTTGTATATCCGCAAGTGTCGAATTCCGCCGTAACCGAACTCCACGACTTCACGAACGGACTCTTGGAAGCCCAGAGTTCCCGCGAGGACGACATAGAGTCTACTGAGACTCTGGCTTTTCGACACGATCTTGGGTCCTTCATAGAGCATCCCCACACTCCAAATTCTATTGCCCCGTCTGGCATCAGTAATGGACCGGCAATTAATTCCGACTACCCACCTTCGGATGAAACAGAAATACCGAACAAATTTGTTGCCAAAGATATCGATTTGGACTTGGTATACTCAGGCTTTGTTGACAACCATTTCGGACCACCACTCGGTGTGGTCTCGGGGGAGAAAAGAGGGGTGGCTGAGAGTTGGCGACAGAGGGACGGAAGGCTTCCGAGTCTATCGTAGTTAATTGTAACAGGCTCAGACTTACAAGCCTTAGAGTAAGGGTCTGAGACAGTAAATGTCTATACTAAGCTTAGGGCTAGGGCTTTCTTAAGGTCTTACGAAGGGGCGTTGGGCCACCAAGACGGATACAGAAATGAACGACTGCTGTAGGAAAGCCGGGTTGATTGCTTTTAAGAATAATAAAGGCTCACGAAGAGCGCGAAAAAGGAGAATAGGGAAGCTGAACAGTTGAGAGTGATGATAATATCAGAGAGAAGTCTGAGGTCTGCCGAAAACATCTTTGCGCACAAGATTAAGGTATTTATACTCATATGATGAGAGGCATTACCTCGAATCATCTGGGAAAGGAACCAACAAAAGGGCTGAAAACAAGTGTTCCTGAAAGTCCTGGTTCGAACACGAATTGTGTATAAGACGACTAATGATGGCTGATAATTAGAGATGGCGGGACCTCTTCAGGGACAGGAAAGAATGAAGACCTTAAGTGTAAAGATGAGAGAAGACGTCGAACAAAGTGGACCTAATTAGGGCAGGTGACATTAGGATCGTGACTTGGGCTATCTGTAGCCCCTGCTACGCTACAGAATATTCTTGTAGCACACGCTCAGCCTACGCTTCCAAGGTCCACCCGCGACGAAGATGTGGAAGGAGCTGTTAACCTTTACGGTTAAAAAAAGTGGGTTTTTTTTTCTTTTTTTTTTTTTTTTTCAGAATTATCAACATCTTCGCATCCTAATACAAATCAAAAAAAAAAAAAAAACATTGTTCCTATCACATCGCCAAACTTTCAATTTTCTAGAGAAAAAAAGGAGAACGACGTAGGACAGATCCTTTGCAAAAAAAAAAAAAAACATCAGTAAAACAAATTCTTTATCTTATTCTAATTGTTACATGCAACCGTAATTGCATGGGCTAAATGTTTGTACATGGTGGTCGTAGCGTGAAGAGTATCCTAAAAAAAAAAAAATCAACATAACGAATTATCAGAATGATTTGGTCCAAGTTGGAGAAATTCATACATACCCAATACTCCCACCGATCTGGATGTGAACAGATTCCACCCGTACTACTATTCCAACACGCATCCACAACATTTTCAAATCCGAACTGATGATCAGACCCGAATGAGATCACTCGAGTCAGAGCTAGGTTAGAAATTCCAAGTGATGATCACTCACCTGAGAAGGGTTTGAGTGAACATATTTCCAAAATCCAACGGTATCAAAGACTTTCACAAACGATGGCTTTTGAACGCTTCTTGGTCCAAAAGTCTTCCAGCCTCTCTTGTATAAATTCTTTCGAGATGGTTTGGAACTATTGATGATGCCCTATGATTCCAAGATTTTGATGGGTTAGTGATCTCTGATCGACTATATAGCCAAGAGAAACTTTTTCAAGGCCCTGGTTCATCACATACCTGATTAAATCTAGCCACGAGTTCTCCGATGTATCTTTGATAAGTCTTGGCCAATGATTCCTTGTCCACGTGGATTGAGGTGTGATTCACGACCAGCTCACGAGAGTGATAGTAAAGATTAGGGAACGTTTCGAGTGGGGGTAAGGTAAGTATCAGAATATCGGAAGGATTTTCATTCACTCTCATATTATCCCTTATACTAGCTACTTGCTTCATCAGAATCGTTACCCCAAGATCAATTCTATCGCGCGCAATTTTAAACTGCTTCTCAGGTCTACCTGCAATATCAGGTGTGTTCGCAAGCGGTTCTAGCGCGTTAAAGGTACCATTCGTGATCACATCTTGCCAGATTTGTATCACGTCGTTGGTGCCAATCCAGAATATATGCAATACCCTATCTGAACCATCCCGGCCAACTGTTTTCACTAAATTTTGTTCCACGTCCCGAAGATAATTGTGTGTTTGATCACCAGTATCAGGAACGGCAACTTCTACTAAGTTGTTGGAGATTGTTGCACCCCCGCTGTTCAAAGAAAATTTCGATACGTCAACTCAATGTAAACCTGGTGATCTATGTAGATAGGGGTTTTTTTTTTTTCTTATGAGATTTGGCGAGACTCACTAGGCATAATCCAGGAGGTTTATATTCTTGCCTGAGAGGATACCTTGAGCAAGATATTCGACGAAAACAGGGCCGTTGGTAAACCTCCCTTTCCAATAGGGCGGGCCTATGTGAGCGAGATTGCGAAACCACCTGCGATCAGTGATCCCTGTGATCCTGCGATTCCAGAAATATCGAGCTTTAACACCACCAATTAATTGAAAGGTAACAGACCTCGAAGTGTGTTGTTATACTTAGAAGAGCGCGGATGAGCATCATCACAGTCCGATGCCCCAAAGACCACTTCAAACGCCGACAATGACAACAGATTTCATCCGCAGATCGGGAAAAAAGCAGAAGAAAGTTTTGACTTCAGTTCCTGGCTGAGATCATATACAGTACTTGAGAATACATAAGAGGAGCTCGAATATTCACGGACCCACAGCGGTGTACTTGGTCAGATTTACTACCCCTTCGTTCGAGTGGTCATAAGCCTTGAAGCTCTTCGTAGTAGTCAATTTGGGGACGTTCGAATTGACCGAGGACGATTGGCCGTTTGTTTTTTGATCTCCCAATGTCGTCCTTCGCAGCGGTGCGCACCCAAAAGAGATCACAAAGCACCCATGAGGAAGTCAACAGAATTGAGACTATTTATCGAAGAAATTCTCCGCTGCGTTTCAAACTTACATCGAGATTCCGAATGCAAGACAAAAGAAGGCCAGTACATGACGAGCCAGGACGAGTTTGATATTGAGCATGGGTGTGCTAAACTGTGGTACGGTGAAGGTACTGAGCTGTTGTACACTTAAATCACGAGATATAAGAAGGTACACTCTAACCACGAAAGACCGTAGAGAGGCAGACAGAAATGACGGTGGGGATGTGGATTTATATTCAAGAAGATTTATTCCAAATGCTTCACCTATCAATCTTTGTAAGTTTTTTTTTTTTTTTTTTTTTTTTTTTTTTTTTTTTTTTTTTTTTTTTTTTCTTTGTACCGCAGAGAGGCGAATATACATAGAAGACTTGATGGTCAAGAAACTAGAACAAGGGGGGTTCCTTGATTGAAATCTTGCATGTGAGACCGCAGTAGGGTTATGAGTAGAAAAAAGTGTGCTTGGAGATGAAAATGTGCACCCAGACGTCAGCGATTACGTCGACAAGACTGTACGATCCCAGTCAGAAGTTCGTTTTTGGTGACAGTCGACTGCAGTCCACTGTAAGTATCCTTGTTTGAGAGGCTCGGCTGATCATGGGTACGAGATGGTTCGTGTATCCTCCAAAGTTTGATTTCCTGAAGAATGTGGTGGGAAATTCGAGGCAGTGGAGACTTGCGCAATCGGTGAGATATGTGCTTATCTAATCAACTTTCAAAGACCACACGACTATTAGAATTTATAGAGAATGAAGCCACTCGAACAGGTACAGGCAGTACTGTTTCCGCAGTCAGCCGATAATAAAATAAACTACTCGATGGACTCAGTGAACGATCGTGAGTTTTGGGGTATTCTGTCTGTCAAATGCTTGTTAGTTCGAACGCTCTCACCAATCCGACAAGGTGCTGGTTCAAAAATTCCAGAATGTGAATGTGATATGTAAATAGTCTGCTGACAATAGCAATAAGAAACCGCAAAGCTCAAGGTTTGTGAATTACTGTCAGGAGGTGGCTTCTGTAAGGCTACCTCCTGGCTGGAAATTAGAGAAGGAAGAGTTAAAGGACTTAGTTCTTCCAGGGAAAGCCTTTGCTTGGCTGTCTTGATGTTAAGGACATCTCCTGGAAAGCTACCTAACAGAACAAAGTTGAAGGAGAAAGGGGACTAAAGACCCCTTTCAAACAACTTATGCTGGTAGTACTGGGAATCCCCCAAGTACTGACTGTAGCTAGTTGACCTCAAGGATGAGGATTTGGAGGACTGAGTCTGGGATTTGGTAATCTTCACTCAGGGACTCAGAGTTACAGTTAGGCACTAGTAATACTCCACTCTGATCCAACTTTTACAAACCAAGGTGCTCTTTTTCTGCCTGGGTGATTCTTTAGCTCTAACCCTTGTGAGTCCCCACAGACAAGGGTCTCAAGGAGCAAGGTCTACCAGCCTATATGAGTGACTCCCTTATACTACACCTAGAGCACCAGGCACTATTGAGCAGATGACTTGATTTACAAGTATGATTAATGTTGTGCTTGTTGTGCGGTTTTAAATGATGTGGTAAAAGGTTGGGGGATGGACCAACTCCTGGCCTGAGGGAAGGGTTTATGAACCCTGTTCTCAGGCCTGCCCTCACTATTAGGCTAATTGAGTACTTATTACAGTGTTGTATATCCAATACTGTTATAAGTACATACACTGCCCCCATTTATTCCTTACCAGTAGCCCAGTGAGCCCCATTAACTTCAGGCAAATATCAGATAAATATCAATCTGCCATCAAATCCAGTGTGGGTGGGGGAGATGCATGGGCTGCATGAATTTCATGCAGCCTGTTGAGTGGTGCAAGATTAATGCTGCAGCAGGTTCTCTGACCTTCCTCTGCATAGCAAAGTCAGTTCTCTGACATTCCTATGCATGATGAACCCATTTCTGTGGTCTTCCTCTGTATATTCAGGGTCTGATTGACCTAATTTCAAATTGTTTTTGTTCCTTGTTTTTATTTCTTTATATATATATGTATATAAATATATATCATTTGTATTTAAATTATATTTCTTTGTAATTTTTGACTTGTTATTGAAATATATGGGTTGTAATAATTGTGAGTTAATAAAATTAAAAAGTAATATTATATTATATAATATAAATGTTTTATTACATTTCTCAAAAGGTTTTCAAAAATAAAAATCCAATTTTTCAGAGGGGTTATGGGTTATGCAGGCCCAGTGTCATGCAGGAGAGGCACCTGTAAATTCCAATATAAATATTTTTGTCTATTGAGATTTTCAGAATGTTTTTGTACTGGGCAATCATTACAGTTTGGCTGATCTTGATATCAATATCAATACCTTGCCTTTGTGATCTGTTGTCTCCAAACAAAGATCATGAGGTCTCACCACTATAGTGTCTGTAGGTGCTTCTGCTCCCACCATTAACTGATCTACTTCTTGCACTGAAGAAGTTTTATATGTAATCAGCGGATTTTTCTTTTCTTTTTTTTTTTTATTATATATAGTTCACTTACTGTCCATGTCAATCAAGTTTGGCGCTGTAGACACTGTAAGTACAATTTTTAATATATCAGCTTTTTATTTATGCTTTATATGTATTTATACGAAATTTTAAGCTTACTTTTTTATTTAT
>MU167232.1:0-19780 GCA_015951145.1 Cronartium quercuum f. sp. fusiforme G11
ATCTAATGCTCCGACACCATATTGCAGTGTAATTCCATCGCACCTAATCCTACTGACACTGCATCGCATATCTCGGGGTGATAGAACATCGGATAGGCCCATCCGATACAAATATCTTGGCAGTGATGCTTGTTCTAGAAGTCCTAGGACAAAGCCTGTCTGAGGAAATCTAGGACAAGCTTGTCCTAGATGTCTTTGTTGGCAGTGCTGATGTCTAGATACACTGGTGGTGAAGGCACACCAGCCAAAAAGAAGCTCTTTGAATGGGTCAAAAGATTTCTATGCACTGGGTGAAGCAAACCAATGATCATTGCCAGTACCAAATATTCACCCTAGCACACCCTTCCTCCACTTTTGACTGATCTCCCACCCAGAAGTTACTCACTGGCATCCTTCCTGAGAAGGGTTTCCCACCTAACATAGGCTTGCTGACCCTTATTGAGCTGATATCTCTTGTAAGTTCTATCCTACCCCAAATCTAGCCAGGTGATTAGACTAAATATCAGTGTGCTATCTCCTGACAGGTCCATCTGCTCTTCATCAACCAAAATGATGCAAGCACTTCCAAGCAGATTTGGGTGGCAACACCTCATGCCCACAGGGTCTGCCTTGCTTTCTGGTGAGTAAAATCCAGCCCTTTCAACAGGGAGTAGTCTCCAACCTGCTTACCTGCTTACCCAATGTGGCATCTGTAGTGTCTGAGAAATGGGTTACCTGATGATAGTAAGGTAGGGTGAGTGAGGCTCTGTCCTCTTCTTGACACCTGCCCTGTTAAATTTGAACTAACTTAAGAGTGGTGAGTGTGGGGGAATCAACAGGGTGGATATAGTGAGTCTCTTAATTTGCTTGTGATCTGTGTATGGGGGGGAAAGGTCTCTTTTCACAGTTGAGTTACATAGACATGAAAACAAAAATAAGCACCTGATGATAGTAAGGTAAGGTGAGTGAGGCTCTGTTCTCTTCTTGACACCTGCTCTGTTAAGATTGAACTAATCTATAATGAGAGATGAAAGTACAAGGTTTAAGGTTTGAGAAAAGGGGAAATTATGGTATAGTTGAGATATCAGATGAAATAAGGCTGGGAGATGTTTATTACCTAAGATTAGGTAGTGTGGGGGAATAAACAAGATGGATATAGTGAGTCTTTTGATTTGCTTGTGATCTGTGTATGAGGGAAAAACTGATGACAACTCAAGTGAAAAGAAAAGGAATGTGAGGGGTCAATCTTGTCAACATTACAACATCATAGCCTTAGGTAGAAGGTGTTGGTATGTTTGCTCTGGAAAATATCTTCATTTATATTTCCCTTTTTGGCTTTCACCGCCAGCAAAAATTACTCGGACAAGGCTGTCCGAGTAATTTTTGCTGGCGGTGTTTATTTCACATCTCCATGTTGTCCATGCCAATCTTTCTTTTTCAATGTTTTTTTGGAGCTCACACCCCATCTTGAATGTAACTCTCACTGTCTGTAGCTATTTAGTATATATAGCCCTCCAGTTGGCTGCTTCACTGCCAAGATATTTGTATCGGATGGGCCTATCCGATGTTCTATCACCCCAAGATATGCGATGCAGTGTCAGTAGGATTAGGTGCGATGGAATTACTATTGGTATCTAATGCTCCGACACCATATTGCAGTGTAATTCCATCGCACCTAATCCTACTGACACTGCATCGCATATCTTGGGGTGATAGAACATCGGATAGGCCCATCCGATACAAATATCTTGGCAGTGCTTGTAAAAAACTATCAGTGTTGAATTGCTTGTTCTCACCTCTTCATTGAGGTTCTCCAGATTCTCAGTCCCCTACCATCTGACAGAAGGAATGGGTGATGTGGGAGAAATAGGGAGTTGAGAGGGAAATTACCCACAGTCTCTTTTTGCAGATGGGAAAAGAGACCAAGAGTGGGTTTGGTGGGAGGGAAATATAAATTCTTTTCAGTCTGTGTATAGGGATATGTCCATATGCTAGTGTCTGTGCCAATGGAACTGATACACTAACAGCCTCCCCAAACAGCGTGCTGTGACAGTACATGTGTATTGAGTGCCCCTTTAAAACTGCCATCAGTCCCAATGGACCACATTTAATTCAACCATGATTGTCCTGAAATCAAATTCACCACAATACTGTGCTGCATCAGTAGTCAGCTGCTGGCCAAGCCCTCACACAAAGCACATGTTTCAATGTTCCAACCCCTGACATGCATACAGCTACTGAATGCTCATTGTGTAAGGTGATACCCACCACTTGAATGGTGAGACAACCTATGAGATGCTTGAACCAGACACCATCTTTGCCCTGCCTACAGAAGAACAAGTCAACATGTGCATGAAAGTGGAGGCTACATGTGACATTGCAAAGAACCCCATTGGAGCCCCACACCCCGGGCAAGGTGCCGACGTAACAAATGCTGCGTTGCACGGACACAACAGTGCTGGGTCTGTGGCATCAGCTCTTACAGTACTGTAAATTGTACAGCGTCAGCAACTGTTCTGCAGCGTCAACACCTCTCATTCGCATCCTTTCACTTCAAGCCTCATCACACCCCGGGCAAGGTGCTGACGCATCGCAGTTGCGTCGCGCGGACGCAACAGGGCTGGGTCTGCGGCGTCAGCTGTTACAGTACGGTACATTTTACAGCGTCAGCAGCTGTTCTGCAGCGTCAACATCTTTCATTCGCCTCCTTTCACTTCAAGCCTCATCAATCTCTTCGCTCACTTTTCTCTCAGTGCTACATAATCGACCCCATTGACCAGCCTTACAGTCATCATGGGAAAAATCAGTCAACCTCCAAGATTGGGAATCAATCTGGACATGGTTATTTGCATCTGCCCCAAGTGCCATAGAGTCAAACATGAAGATAAAGACAGTGTCTTGGTGCCAAGTGCGTGGGTTCACTCTGGAACTCAAAGGAAGCATATCGCAAAACTCACTGCCCAGCCCAAAGATTCATCAATGATGATGATGTTGGCTGAAGACTTTCAGAAGATGGCTTGCCTTGAAGCCCCACATACTTCCAATACTCCTTCTGATGCTGACACAGACACTCACTCAGATTCTCAAGATACAGCTGGCGGCTCAGATGTCAGTTTTGTTGACTTTGTCTGTAATTTCTGACCTGTTTTCACTTGCAGACTTGCGTTGTTGTACCAAAGGGGAGAGTAAAAGTCAATGGGTAGATTTGCTGGTGGGCGATAGGAGGGCGACATCACAGGGTCTGTTGGGACTCTTCAAATTTGGGCGGGACGAAGTCTTCTGAAGAAGTTTCTTTCTTCCAGCATAACTTCATGCAAGCGACAAAAGAATTGAGTGGCATTCTCTGAGCGATAAGGCAGGGTGTTGACAATGAAACATTGATTATCTTCGCTATATTTGTCATCACTGTGAACTTCGATCTTGGATAACACCTTGAGATAACAACTTGGTAACTGATGTTGAGCGGCCAATGCATGACGGGCCTGTTGAAGCTAAGAAGAATGATATGTGGTGAGTCATTTGTATATCGAGCATTGACAGGTAGTTAGTTTGTCTGCTTACTCAAAATCGCCAATAACATCTGGTACGGTCAGAGTCAGAGTTTGAAGTTTTGGAAGGAGGCTGATATTCTACTTCCATTACAGTACTTGAGTCAAAGGTTGAGTAAGTGAGCGATGAGATTAATGAGGCTTGAAGTGAAAGGATGCAAATGAGAGGTGTTGACGCTGCAGAACAGTTGCTGACGCTGTACAATTTACAGTACTGTAAGAGCTGACGCCGCAGACCCAGCACTGTTGCGTCCGCGCGATGCAGCATTTGTTACGTCAGCACCCTGCCCGGGGTGCCAGGAGCCAAACTGTTTTCTGCATGATCTCTTTCCTTGTATATTGAATTCCCAGGCTAAGACTGGAAACTGCTCTATCCAATCTCTGCAAGCCAGCTTTAATTTTTGTCTACCCAATGTAGGCATCCCAGAAGCTGGCTCTTGATAGTCCATCAGATAGAAAGGCATTCACACTACACATATGATGGTATCACTGCCAACCTATCCCATCCACCAATTTGATGTGCTGTCCATGCACATGAAGTTGCCAGACAATCACCTTGTCTGGCTCATGAACCAGCTGATCCACCCAGACCCGCACACAGTGTTCCTGTTCTGATTCCCCAATCTTGGATCACCAGGTGAGATACCCAATTCCCACTACGGTGCCAAGTTCTTTAGACATTGGGCACAAGACACCTTTAAATGATTTGTACCAGTCCTATCCAAGGTGTTCACCCCACCGCCAGCAAAAATTACTCGGACAAGGCTGTCCGAGGTGTTCTCGGACAGCCTTGTCCGAGTAATTTTTGCTGGCGGTGCCCCAGTGGCACAGCTAGCCACTGTGCAGCCTCTGCTACATCAGTGAACCCACACTCCCCCATTAACACTGCTTGCACGCCAGGTTGGCATCAACCATTCCCAACTTTTTCCTTGCCTTCACCCTGCCCACACCTTTCCAGGACAGGCAGGGCTACGCACACAATGCAGTCACCCATGCCAACTCTCAACCTGAGTCTTTTTCACCGGCGTTGGCGTTTTGGTCCACCACTGACCCTAATACCACCCTGCCTGGACAACATCGCCTTGTTACAAAGCTCCCGGATCAACCCCTCTACCTCAACTTTTGCAGGTTGTCCAAACCCCAAATCAATGAAGGCCATACATAGACTGAGAGTGCTCCCAATCAATGCCTGCTACTTCCTCCATAAAGGATCACCCTCCAACTGCCACCATTTCTACATTGAGAATAGACCCTGCTCCTTGATGTTCGCACGCTAGACCAAAACCCCATATCACCCCACTGTAGTGAACATCTCCGAAAGACCTCGGGCCGAATGTCCAACGTCCATTGGCCCCGGCCACGTGAGCGTTCGTGGGCCCGTAATTGACCAAAATTTTATAGACGTGATTCAACGTAATCTATGGCAACGTTTGTCTATTGTCAGAAATGACCCGTGTTGTAGGCCTTCAATTTTTGAGTGTCTTGTTGATGAGATAAAGGAGGGGGATGTTGAGCATCCTGATTTGGAATGCGCGGAACCCCAGACCTCTTCTTGATGGCCAGGAGGTTTTTTTAAGTGGTGACGGGTCGTTGGAAAATGCAAAAACCTTCCATCAAAAGTCGTTTGACGCTCAACAGGTAAAGACGTTTAGTAGTCAAGCCCCCTATGCCAGCGTCTCGACTAGTCGAGAAAAAAACAACGCTGGTACTGTGTGGGCTTGAGTTAAGCTTGTACAAACAAATGATGAGTTAGGATTGCTGTGTCCATTCCAAAATGGTTACGATTGATCTTCATTCACCAAGGCGTTCTACTTTAAAAACACATGCTCTTATTAAACAAACAAATTGGGTTCCGAGACAGGTTAAGGCCCGGAGCCAGCAAAGAAATCTTTCAGACTGAGTACTGATGACACGGCTGCAGAGACTGGCTGAGTAAAGATAGTCGACAAGGCGGTAGAGCGTGCAGTGCTGGTGCTACTAACGCTACCGGTGCGTGGGCGGGTGACCGTACTCTGAACCCATTCAAGCATTGTATTGGGAGTCTGTTTTTTTGCCGTCTCACTTAACAACTGTCTTTCTTCCGAGTTTGGTGGTCTAGGCCCGGTCTTGCTAAGGTTATCATATTCAGGTTCAGAGAGACGCTTTTTGAATTGGGTCAGACGTTCATATGCCTACGAAGACAGTATTGAAAAGAAAGTTACTTGAGATCAGTCAGTCAGTTTGACAAAGTAGGGAGAGAATGAAGTGAGAGGCGAGTTGACCTTGCGATGTAGCTGAAGTTGTGTATCCACGAATTTCTCTGAAAGCTCTCGTACGTCTTGATGTCTCTCTTCGTGAAAACGTTCGATTTCACTCATGATCACGTTCAGCACAGTATCCCTCCGTTCCTCGATTTCATCATGAGCGTCCGTTGTCTCCACAGTCTCAGATTCGTGCACGACGGATGCACCTAGTTTGGACAACGTCTGTGGTATTCAGAAAGAGTATTACATGATTTTCACGCATTTGAATGAAGAACGACTGAGGTAAGAATCACTAACATGCTGGTCCCTCTGTGGAAAAGAAATCTCCTTTAATAAGGCCTCAACCGGCGCTAGTCCATCAACGCCATCGACAGAGTAAAATTTAGCGAGATCGTCGACAGTCTCACCCATAAATTGTAGCGCCTTCGTCATTCTAAGACAATCTGAAGACGAATGATCATATAAAATGTAACACGCGTGGTTATATTTCGAATTGAGCTGGCAAGATTTGTAAATATATATATATATATATATATTCAATCACTCACTTTTGCAAGTTCTTCTCCAGCACATGGCACCTTCCGAATTCTGTAAACGCGCAGTTTGTGCCTTTCTTCGTAATGTCTTCAATGATTCTTCAGAGATTGGGATGGGTTGACTTTCATTACTTTCGGTCTCGGGCTCGTGATCGCCGAAATTACGACCTTCGACCACAAAATTTCCATCATCCTCTTCATCTCCGTCTGGATCATTATTTGGAGTGAGGTTGTCTCTGAGTTCAAGCTTCCGAGGTGGAAGAGCTAGTCCTGCTGTTAATCGGGCCACTTCTTGCGACATTTCTTGTAGATTGGACGATAAATCTACGTCGAAACATTTGTGCATCAGCAGCCAGTTACCGAGCTGGGGCCTGCGAAAACGTATAGATTTTATGAATTTGAACTACCTTGCATGCTGGCTCTGACTTTCGAAAAGCTCTGTTCCACATTAATTATTCCGCGACCCGTTTCAAGAGACCTTATATGTTTGTTGAACGCGCCGATAGCGCATTGAGTATCAATGGGATCTACGTTATAATCAGGATGGAAGACATTTGAAAAGAATTGCACAGCTGGACTTGTGGGGCTTGAAAGATGCGGGCGCTCTATGGAGATGACCTCAGGTGGTGCTTTGATCAGATCCTTCCATCCTAGAGTTTGCTTTTCGAACTCCTTTCAAAGATGAAGAAAAAGATCGAAGAACAAGATATGAGAAGGAAAAGAAGAAATGATTGGTCATCTTCATTCTTCAATTCTGGATCCCTGAGGATGTTATCAATGACCAGAAATTCAAGATGCGCCTGAGAAATGGATGGATCATCTCTAGCTCACCTCCTCGTCTTCACAACCAAGAAAAGTCGTCACAAAATGCGAGTATCTCAAGACTGGATTTCGAATAAGCCTTACGAGGTACCTGTCTAGACCGCTTCTTCTCAACTCGATAAATCGTGGGGTGACTGTATTGGGAAAATAGCAAATAAGGTTTGTTTTCTGTTTGTCAGCTTGCTCGGGATCTACGTAATTTGTGTTTAGGTTGGGTATCATGAATTACTATTCACTCACACCTCCCGGAATATTGTTTCTCCGGTAATCGTGGCAAGACCAGCACCTCTCCGTATTTTTCATACAATACAAGCGACAGTTTTTCGAAATGAGAATATCGCCGATCTACCGTTATTTCAAGTACGGGTGTACTCATATCGGATTCGGATCTGTCCTGGTCGATAAAACTAGAGGTGATGGTGTAGACAGTATGATATTTTGCGCTAGAATTTTCTTTCCTCGTTTTGGGAGAGTGAACCTTAACGGAGAAAAGCGGCCCGGTTGATTTCCAAGTAGGACCAAAACCAATCTCGTAACGCTCGTATTCAGCTCCATCCCTTTCGATTGCTTGATTAAGTTCATTGGCAGACTCTTGATATGGTTCATCAAATATGTAAGCCTGTACGGATGAAGATTCTTTTCGCCCACTCCCAAATATTGATACCCATCCCAGATTTCCTCCACGCGGCGCAAGTTTTTGGTTCTTTGAAATAGATGTTCGTGGGATCTCTGGAAGTGCCTTCGCACGAGCAGCGATTATCGCGTCTGAGGCAGTAACAGAGACGGCTATGCTACTCATTCCGTACGGAATGAACGTCGCGTTGATATTGTTAGTGACCGAAACAGAGGGATTGGCAGTGGGAGAACATAGTTTGTTCACAGGACTCTCGTGTACAGGGTATTTGGAACTTTCTCTACGCGTTTTCTTGGGTGTAGCCAGGGTTTCGGGGGGGATTTGCGTTCTAGCAGTCAAATGTTCAGTTGGGACGACTTTTGACGGGTTTTCGGAAGAATTGATGGGTATTGAGGATTGTCTAGAATCAGACAAGTCGCTTGCGCGTGACTCCGGGGGTTTCAAGTCGGCCCGATTCTCAGTATATGAGTCTGACATCCCATCTGCTAAAGTCAGCATATAATCCGCAGAACCGGTTAACAAATGACCTTTTAGATAATACCGAACGATTCTGCACTAAAAATCAGTGAACATACGCGATTTTGGGTCATCAGATTGCAAATAAGTCTTGTTCAAGATTGGCCTATTTCCCTCTGTGTTGTTGCGAGCGATCATCTTAAAGTTATAACCAAAAACTTGTCAGGTATAAGCAACAGACTCTTGAAATGTGATTGCGATCAACTACACGACTGACCTCATACCAGCCAATAGGAACTAATCCAATATCACCAGGCGGTACGACCTCCTTTTCGGCTACCTGCGATACGTTACTGGTCCCATATAGCCCTGATCTGGCTCCCAAATTTTTCCCTAGACTCCAGCCGCCACCAACGTCTTCGACACAGATCTCTAACACATCCCCCTCACAGAATCCAACTTGGGAAGTTTGCTCACGGTGATCAGCGTCTTCCGGGGAAGCTGTTTTTGCTCGGTTCAAAGGAGGTTCAGGCGCAAACCCATGCAAAGCTACCGCAAGTTGTGGAGTTGACAAATATGTCAGTGTAGACAGACGCAGAGCTGGTAATAGGCGTGGATCGATAAGATCAAGCGAAGATGTTTCCCCGTGCTCGTCAGATATCACTTCGGATAGCTGTCGATGAAGTATATCACCGGAATTTGCCTCGTCCCTGCAGAGTGGACCTATTTCAACCGAGAGCTTTCGAAATGTATCTTCAGCTTTGCTTCTCGGCAGGTGCTGGTTTGAATCATCTTTTTGCGGTGGTAATGACTGGCTCGCGCTTGTGTGGTCCAAAGACGTGAAAATACCTTGCGATCCTCTTCGCGATCGAAGCCCCAAAACTGGTGAATGACCCAAAGTTGGGGGATGAGGGTCAGGGTTGTCGTACTGTTGCATGAGTGAGTAGATTGCTCGCACGCTGGCTATTTTATTACGAGATGAGCGTGGTTTGATTGTAGAAGCCGGAGAATCCTGGAATATTAGTCGTTCGCGACTGCAATATCCAGGTGAAAATTTCGCGAAAGCTTCACTCGCTTCGAAGTCTACGATCTTATCCTTGTAGGCATGCGGTCGGAAGGTAGACGTTGGTGTACGTGACTGAAATTGAGGCAATACGCTCAAATTGGGATTGAAATTCTCAGTGAATGTGTCGACCTGGTTTTCTTTAGCTGAGGAAGATTCTTGGTAGGTCTTTTTGATCAGAAATTCCGAACTATCAGCTTCACCATCCTGGCTGCAGTTTTCTTTTGTTGGAGTGGATTCGCCCTGAATTTTGCTCTTTTGAGACACGCCCTGCGTCGTGCGACTTCCTACGGCCCTACAGACAAAGCTTGAAGAGGCTTGCGACATTGGCAGAGGTTGGACACGAGAAGATACAGAATGAAGGTGTGATGGCTTTGGCGGAAGCTTGGGAGGGAAGGCTGAGTTGCGCGAAGACACACTCCTCCGAGGTGAATTCGAACTGTCGCCGTTGTCAACATCGAACCCCTTCGTCAATTCTGTCGATGAGGACAACTCTAGGCTTTTGTCGGCCATGGTACTATGTTGTGGTCGAGAATATCTAGAAGCGGCGTTGCGAAGATGAGATAGCTCTTGTCAAGTGCCCAATATCAGATCGTGTCGCTCAGAGGTCAACCAGGTGCTAAGTCTCTTTGAAAGAGTATGAAGGAAGACTTGCAGGCCTCGAATTGAGCTCTCTGCCAGCACAAGACACCTTTGGATTTTAATTATGTAGATGCGAAAATCGGTCAGTCATGCAAACGCTGTTAGGCACGCGTCGAACGGTTCATTTCTTGGACACGTGTTGCTTTCGAAGTCAAATTATGGTGCGCAGACAGGCCGACTAGGAACTTCCAAAGATGTAAAATTCAAAAAGACTCCATGTCAAAACCACGCCAAGGATACAAGCGAATCATAGCTGATTGGTCGAAAGGATTAAACACTCCAGCAATTATTATATTGCCTTGGAGGGGGGATTTCATTCGGCACATTTTAGAAGCGTCATTGATCTGCGAGGCCCACGTGAGTCACGGCAATGACCAGGATCAAGGCAAATACTTTCGTTGGTACCGAGGAAATTAGCGGATATGAGAGATCAACTAGGAAGCTTCTGTAAGGATGAACGTCGCGCGGGATGATATCATCATCTCATTAACCACAGGTTGCTTGTAACACAAAGGTTGGGGTCGACGCGTACGCGGGTTGTTGACGAAGTAAACACGAAGCATAATAATTATATGGTACTTTAAACTGCCTAAAACAGATTACAACTTTCGCTTGTAACGATCTACGAGCTCCTGAGAGGTATATCGAACCATCTCATATTCCTTGTGTATATATCCACACTTCTCATAGAATGCTACAGACCAAACGTTGAATGATCAATTCGAATTTGGGAAGTTCCGGTAAAGTGTGCCATTCCATACTTACCAATATTGTCCTTATTACAGTCGAGGATGGTTTTATAGGCTCCTAACCTCTCGCTGATACCAGTCAAGGCTTCGATGATGCGTTTGCCGAGACTCTTGCCACGGACTGAAGGGTCAACAACGATGTCTTCGATGTGACCCACGCTTCCACCTGCACGGATAAATTTGTGCTCCAGGACTAGGGTTCCACAACCGACCATTCGATCATCAGATTTTTGGATGATGCAAACGGTGACATAGGTCGGAGTTGAGGGAACAGCCAAGTTGATTGTACGAAGGACATTGAAACGCGCTTCGTAATCAGCTACCCCCGTGTCGGGCGCGGAAGTCAGACCGGCCAAAAGGCCCAAATGAGCGCGAGCATGGTCCCCCTTCGAAAGAGGGCGGATCTGTTAAGGCACCCCAGGAAGTAGGACATATGGAATTTGCCAAAAATTGAAGTCGATCAAACGCAGTGCACTATTACTGGTGATATGCCCAGACCGAATGTATCAGCGAGACGTATTGGAGCTCACACTATAGTCAGGACCGAGTGCCTCGCTGACCGCATCCGGAATAAGTTTCGAGTCGAAGAGGGCGTCTTGCTCAAGCTCAGATGTCATCGTCCAGAAGATTTCTGATGAAGAAGGGGAGGGGAGGGAGGCGAGAGAGCATTCGAGGATCCGAACACTTGATCGCCGGATAATCTTTTTTTTTTCTAAAGTGTTTTTGCCAGTGCATATCACACTATACAGCTTTTTTATGTATAAGACTACTCTACACACTGCCAGGTCCTACCCAATCTTCACCGGATAATCAGCCGCGAGAAGAAGCTTCGGCTTCCTGACCCCGGTATCGGATTGGTAGCTGGTCCGAGTCCCCGGGTCAGCGCACGAAATCAAGAATGACAAGAAGGTTCAAGTCTTAAAAACTCAGGTTCCACGTTCGAATGGACCAACGATAGACCACGACCTCACCCGGCTAGTACACGAGCGACATCCCCAGAAATTTAGAGCACGTAAAAAAATTTAAAAGCCATGGAGTGCGGTCAATTTGGAAACCCAGCACATTTGCTTCCACCTTCTTGGAAGGCCGTCGTGACAAGTTGGCTCGCCGAAGATACTCCGAGTTTCGATTACGGGGGCTTTGTGGTCGGAGAAACTGAATCTGAGGCTATTTTGCTTGGAAAGGCTCCCGTAAGAACTGGATTGAAATACTCTTTCTTAGAAAATGTTCACTAACCCATATTTTGTCATCTGAAGGGTATCGTGGCGGGAGTTCCCTTTGTAGATGAGGTCTTTGCCCAGCTCGGCTGTACGTGAGTCACACACCCCACACTTGACCTCTGCTGGATGCCCACTGGACATTTGACTCAAAATGAACTATCAATACTTCAGTGTGAGTTGGAAGGTCAAGGAGGGCGATGAGATTGATGGACGGCGGACGGAGGTCGCGATGGTGCATGGAAAAGCAAGATGCTTGCTACTTGGTGAACGGGTAGCGCTGAATGTATTAGCCAGGTGTAGTGGTATTGCCACCAGGTAATTCTTTGCTACGTGTTGTACTCAAATCCTTTTTTTGTATATGGACTCCAGCTTTCTGCGCCACACATGACCTGTCAAAAACGTGTGTCTGGAACTAATGTTGGTTGCACAGGTCCCGAAACTTGGTCAAGCTTGCTCGAGCAGCATCATTCCGCGGGCTGGTTGCAGGAACACGCAAGACGACGCCTGGCTTTCGATTGGTGGAGAAATACGGCATGCTCATTGGTGGCATAGATCCCCATCGATATGATCTCTCGAGTATGGTCATGCTCAAGGATAATCACGTTTGGTCCAAAGGTTCGATCCCTAAGGCTGTAAGCGCAGCCCGAAGTGTCTGTGGCTTCAGCCTTCGTATTGATGTGGAAGTGCGTAACGAGGCAGAAGCGATAGAGGCGATTGAAGCTGGGGCAGACGTGGTAATGCTTGATAACGTGAGTGATGATTTTACTTTTCTTTCTTTCTTCCTCCAATTATTCAAAAGTTCATCTTTTACACTAGTTCGAGCCAGCCGAAGTGAAAAGTTCGGCTCGCAGGTTGAAGGACAAGTACGCTGGTACTCAGCATCGCTTCCTGATCGAAGTCTCCGGTGGGCTTACTGAGCAAAACCTCAGCTCGCACCTTTGTAATGGTCAGCCCACTTGTCTTTTCTAAAGTATGGCTGATAGGATCTAGCTGATTATTTTTCATCGAAATAGATGTGGATATTTATTCGACTTCAAGCGTTCATCAAGGCACGCCAATCATTGATTTTTCTCTAAAGATCATCCCTGCCAACGGCACATAGACCTCTACTTCACGATTGCCCTTGAAGTCTTGGGCACGCCGCCTCTGGAGCAGCCTTTTTGGGCTAGAAATTGTATCATCAAGGATGGTATTTAGATTGTATGTCGCTTAAACAAGCTGCAATGGTTGTACAATAGATGACGATTGCTGTATTTCAAGCATTCATGATCCGCAGATATCCATCAAATTTTTGCCTGTGTATTACTATTCAACTTTTACTGTAATCCGTCCCTGCTGAATTTGAACTGAACGGCGTCTAATCCACATATGTCAAATAGGATTTCGGATATTGCAATCGAGAATTTGACGGGGTCTCATTGAGGTCTTTATTAGCTTTGTTGAAAGTTAGACCCGTTCCTCTCCAGTTTCGTAATACTACTCATCGTTATGGGTAGGTCTTTGGTCACCACCGCCTTTTTTGCAGCTACACTCCTTGCACTCGACATTGTATGTATTCAACGGTTCGGCCGAGTCTCTCTTTGGTCAACTCTTAATCGGTACGTGGGAAAATCTGAAGATCTTGGAAGAAAAAAAGTTCGAATTCCAATCCAGCCGATCTCGCGGTAGTGCGGGCGATAACCTCTTAGAGCTTAATGTGCCGACGGCGTTACGGAGGCACAAGTCAGCTCCCGGTTCCCAAGTCTGAAGTTGACAAGGGAAAAACTGGGAGCAGCCGCCGGCAAAGCTCAAACTACACACACATGTCACATACCCAGGGCTAGTGTAAGCTCTAACAGCTTTTACTAGTCTTCGGTTCTGTTTTGAAGATATCTTCTCCGCTCCCTTTGCCTATGGGTAAGGGCTGAGGCGGAACCATTCCAGTAGCAATCAGCAGTCCAATATGGATCTCAAATTTCCTTGTGCGCTCTTGCGATCAAAAAAAAAATTGATGATGATGAAATGATTTATGACGCGTAGCAATGCACTTTTAAAGTTCCAACCAACACTACATGATTCACATTGTGTAATTTAGAATAACAAAAACAAGCCAAAAGTTTGAACTGGATGACCTTTTTGTGGTAGTGTTAATTTTCAAATCAGTAACTCTGGTGATTTAAGGAAAACAAATTCTTGGAGTTTGCGAAGGGTCCACCGCAATTTGTTTTTCTTTGCTCTTGGGTTGGGAACTTGCTCTTGGGTTGGGAACTTTGATGAGCAAGCTGTCAAAAGGAGGGTCTTCTTTAGATACGCAGTTCGAAGGGATGATTGTGATTTCTTTTGATCGCGAATCTTTATCCAAATCGACATTCAGGGCCTGAAGCTGCTAACCCGTAGTGTCACTGACCCCAGGTGGTGAAGGCAAGGGAGAAGGTGGTGGCAAGTGTTGAAATGAGGTTTGGGCCCTGTGAGTGAACGATTGACCGTGCGCTCGTCTGATCGGTCGTCAGATTGACCTCGCAGCTACCCATAGCTCCTCATAACCCATCACCACCTCGAATCCACGAAGCCTCAAATTCCTAAGATGCGACCGTCGTATCTGAAGCCAAATTCCACCTCGTCATGTAGTCTCAAATGCTGGTGAGCTCACCATTTGACACACCGGGAAGAAGTCTGGTGAACACTTGTTGTATGAGTTGCGCTGCAATTAACAGAATTTTTGATATGATTGACTTTGATGATTTCTGATGAGCTTCAATGGTAGAAGGACTAGGATCGACTGCAGTATGAGGGCGCTCCTCGATGGGCGGTGGGGGTAGATTAAGAAGGCATACAGGCGGCAGTCTGAGCTTGAGCCTCCCCCTCTTAAAAAAGGTGCTTTCCAGTTGGGTCTCGGTTGAGTGTGTCTCCCAAGCCAGCTGTTCTAGACCGGTGTGACCTAGACCAACCCCAACCCCAACCCCCCCCCCATCCGAGACCAGTCAACGAGGTCTAAGATTTCAAAATTCGAGACTTGATTATTACGCCGATTGAGCCATTTTTTGGTCCCACATTCATCGCCGGATCCGACGCCGAACCCGTCTCTCGATCGAAATTGACCACTTTTTGACCAACTCCCTTTGCTTTGACCAGAACCAGGCTTTTGTCCCGTGCCTGTGGGTCCCAATCTGAATTTGCAGCCATCCGACTCATCCTGTCTCCAAACAATTACCATATTAATCGACTCTATTCTGTTCTACATTTTCATTTCTACTTTTAATTAGCAACTCGTGTGTCCGCTTTCCAAACTTTGGATCTCCTTGCCGATTGCATATATATCATCAACCCGGTTTAGAACTCAAACCTGTCACTTCCTCCTCATATCTCCTTCTCACCCCTGTTCTGTGCTCCATCATCAAGTCTTGATCTTCATCTCTCTCCCTAAGATTGGCACAAGATGTCTGCGTGAGTGACTCTAAAAACGGTTGGAAGGCGTCATTGAGCAACTGTTGATCCTTACCATTCTGTCGTCTTCTTTGTTTCCTTCTGCTCACAGAAGCCAAGCAGATGCTCACTCGACCAGCTCTCAAACTTTTCTCTCCGCCTTAATTCTCAACTCGGTAATATGTGGTGTCGAGATCTTGGCGTTCATGTTATTGAGGCGTAAATTTCGAAAGGTTTATCAAGTCAGTCTTTGCTTTTCTCTTTCTTTTTCTTTTAACTCATCATTTTCGCGCTTCAACTGACTTTTCCTTTTGTCTACACCTAATCCAATTCTTAGCCGAGGTCGTATTTACCACCCCGCGGTCGAAGATCTGAGGGTCTTCCTTCCACCTTCTTCGGTTGGATACCGGCGATCATTAAAGCTGACCCTGAACAGATTATCTCCAAGAACGGTCTCGATGCATACTGTTTCTTGCGCTTTTTGCGTCTCATGGGTCTGGTCAGTGCTATTCAGATGTATATTCCCAACCCGTTACACTAATACCAAACTGTACTCACATATCACTCTGATCCTCTTGTCTCCAACTCACACCTTGCACAATCCAATCATCTCTCAATCGATTCCCACTTACCCTCATACCTTTTTTGAAAAACTTGTTTAAGAAACACCACAACAGATTTTTGCTCCCATCTTTGTCTTGAGTTGGGCTGTCCTCCTTCCAGTCTATGCAGCTCATTCTGGTGGCACGAAACAAGGCTTGGATCAATTTACATTTGGAAACGTCGGCCTGGATGCTACCCCACGATTTTCTGCACCACTCATTATGGCTTACGTCTTCACTTGTAAAGACCATTTTATATATATATATATTTTTAAAAAAAACCTCTCCTAATTGACCACCTTTGCTAATTTAATACTATACTTTAGTTTACATCCTTTACTTACTCCAATCCGAGTTGAAAGAGTTCCTTGTCAAACGTCAAGACTTTTTAATATCTAAGCAACACTCGAAACTTGCTCAATCACGTACCGTCTTGGTCACCGGAGTACCTCAGGATTTACTCAACGTCGAGGCTCTACAAAAGTTTACATCTTACTTACCTGGTGGTGCTCGTCAAATTTGGATCGCACGTGATTTGGGTAAATTACCTGAAGTTTACGATCGTCGAGCTCAAGCTTTTGCCAAACTTGAAAGTGGTGAAACCAAATTATTAGCATTAGCTCAAAAGGGAAAATCTAAACCTGTGAATACTGAACTTGAAAAGTCGGGAGCAGATTGGGCAAAATATGTAGATATTAAAAAGCGACCTCAACACAAATTAGGTTTCTTTGGGCTTTGGGGAAAGAAAGTAGACACAATCGAATGGGCTACTGAAGAGATTGTAGAATCGTCAAAGGAACTTGATCAACTCAGAGACAAGATTAATGAGTGCCCGACCCATAACGCTGCCTTTATTGAATTTAAAACTCAAATCGCTGCTCACATGTTTGCCCAATCGATCTCCCATCACATGCCATTAAGAATGACTAGTCGGTTTATCGAAGTGGCTGCCGCGGATGTCATCTGGTCTACTCTTAATCTTGATCCTTTACAGGCACAACTTCGGGGTATGCTCTCCTGGGCAATCACTATCGCCCTTATCGTCTTCTGGTCTATCCCTGTCGCATTTGTCGGTATCGTATCTAATGTCAATGGGCTTTGTGCCCAAGTTTCGTGGATGGCTTGGCTTTGTAAATTGCCCACACCGATTCCTGGAATTCTTCAAGGTCAGTTCTCTCACTTCCGTTTACCAATCTGTACAAAAAACGTGTCTGATCAACTTGAGTGTATCAGGTGTTTTGCCCCCTGTTCTGTTGGCCGTCCTTTTCATGCTACTGCCGATTGTGTTAAGAAAATTGGCCATCTTCCAAGGTATTCCACTCCATTCCCGCGTCGAGCTTAGTTTGATGAGCCGTTATTTCCTCTTTCTCGTCATCCATGGTCAGTCTATCTATATCTATATCTCTACCTTTGCTTTGTTCTTGTGTGGCGCTAATCATGATGATTGAATACCTTGTTGCCCATTTTTCCCCCCCTTATTTTATAGGTTTTCTCATCGTCACCCTTTCGTCGGGTTTAACTGAGGCTATTCCAAAGATTGTCGCCAATCCGAGCTCGGCTGTGACCATCCTAGCGCAAGAATTACCGCAAGCTTCAACGTTCTTTTTGACTTACATCGTTACTACCACGCTCTCAGGTGCTGCTGGATCTTTACTCCAGATTGCAGGCGTTGTTGTTTATTACCTTAAGATCAACTGGCTCTCCTCTACACCTCGAAGCGTTTACAATATACGATCGTCGATGAGCTCAGTGGCCTGGGGTACCCTTTTCCCTAACATTACTCTGCTCACTGTCATCGGAATCGCTTATTCCATCGTGTCCCCAATTCTCAACGGGTTCATGTTTGTTGGTTTTGCGCTTTTTTGGTTTGTGTACAAGGTCAGTTGTTTTGATCTTTTGACAATCAATATAGACGGCAGAGGCTGATGCAATGGCTTGGTTCCGTAACTTATAGTACCTTTTCATTTACGTCATGAATCTCCCGACTGCCGGTGAGACAGCTGGACAATTCTTTCCATTGGCTATTAAACACGTCAGTCCTCTTCAGTCTTTTTTTGCGTTTCAAACTTCTGTAACAAAATTTTACGATGATATGATTTTCTCTAGGTTTTTGTGGGACTGTACATTGGAGAGATCTTCCTTGCCGCGCTCTTTTTCTTTGCTCAGGACAGTCAAGGCAAGCAAGCGGCTGTGGCTGAAGGCGCGCTGATGATTGTCCTTATCATCCTCACGATGATCTTCCATCGCATACTCTCGTCCAATTATCTTCCCATCATGAACTATCTACCAATCTCCCTCGCACCTCGAATTGACTCGGGATCACCCGATGGAACATTCGGCGAAGTACCTTTAAGCCCACCAACCCCGGTCAAGAGTGAAAAGTCGAATGAACTGTTAATCGAGGAAGCACCTAGTCGTGGATCAGGCGAGACTAGTCATGAGTTTGATCATCCTTCTGGATGGGAGCTGTTGAAACCAGTTTGGCTACCTCGTGATTCGTTGGGATTGTCAACAGAAGCTATTAGCTTATTATCTCAGTCAAAAATCGCGGCCTCGGACCAGGGTGCAGAGATGAATGAGAAGGGGAAAGTGGAGGTGACTAGGTGGGTACTCGTTTTGTGCTTTCCCATAAGTGAATTTATATCAGACCTGAGTGAATTCTGTGTTGATAATTTTTGCTTTATAATGCTTTAGAAACCCACCTGGTGAAAATGAGTTAATCGAGATTCCTCCAGCGGATGACTGATCGGACTCTGTATCTTCCCATTCCTACATTTCATCTGCACGCGAACCCTCTCATGTATATGAACCTCATTCTATGAGTATTGATGGAACATGTTTTGAACGATGAACTCGGTTTTCTTTGTATTGAAGTTCAGTATCTGTCTCTCTAATCTTATTATTTAGTTCACATTTGTTGTGTCTCTAATCTTATCCAGATAATTTCAACACCAAATCATTCAAAAGGGAATTACCGCCCTGTCTTTTTTTGCTAAGAGTGATGAAGTTTTGTTGCGAGAGGGTGTTCTTGGAAACCATGATCAAACACTCTTCCTCTTTTTTTTAATCTTTCCCAAAGCCATGTTGACCTCCATTTAATGAGCTTTCGTCAAATTGTGACGAGGTTTTGGCCCTGTCTACTCCCTGACTAGTCCGAGATTTGGTCTTTTTGTTCTTTTGTTTCTTTGTCCGGGTCTGCAGCTATCAGGTCTCATTTGGCTCAAAGGTCTGGGTTCGAATCACACTAGCTTTTGAGGTGAAGAAATGAATGACTTGTGTAGAGGTGGGAACACGTTGCTACGTGGAGAAGGCGGGACCCCAATTTGTTGAAAATCAATACTCGTTAATGGATGTGGTTCAGCAGAAGATCGGAAAAAGAAAGATCTCTTAGTTGAATTCAAGACTTCTTCTTACAACTCTCAACACCACGGTTATCATATCTGAAGTAATCAAAGGACAGAGCACAATGGGACAGAAATACCCAAAAAAACAGGCGTGTAAAAGTGACCATCAAATCACCATCAGAAGCTGTCTTCAAGAAGTTCGCAATCATCGCACACTACCAAGTCACGAGAGAAGTCTAGGTCAGAGGAGTATCGGCTGAGACCTTATTAAGCGTTGTGAGATCAGGTACCTACTACGTGTTTCATTGTTTCTGTGGTTATTTTGCAGAAGAATTGTCAGGAGGGAGCTTCTGTTAGGTTTCCTCCTAGCTAAGAAGGTTCTAGACTAAGGGCTGAATAAGCCCTAGATGAGTCTACACTGGAGTTCCCCAAGTGCAGACTACAGTTAATTGACCTCTAATGAGAGGGTTTGGATGAAGATCTTGGGACTTACTCCCTGAGGATGACCTGTCTTTGAAGCTGGGCAAACAGCTTCCTGCA
>MU167232.1:35954-49797 GCA_015951145.1 Cronartium quercuum f. sp. fusiforme G11
AGCTGAGTGAAGCCCTGACTAGGGATTCAGCACCCTCACTGTGTTTCAGACAGGCTGGTTCTCCTGCTCACCCAGTGGATTCACAGTGCCCATCTGCCTCCTAAGACTGTTCAGCTCTAGGAGGATTTGGGGAAGAAACCCTCCAGTGCTCTGAGTCTTTGACTCAATAACCCACCCATCACTGCACTTTCCAGTGGGAGTCCGGCCAACAGAAGCCAGGACCTCACAATTATAACACTTTTTCCACCTTTAAAACCCCTCTTACACGCTATTCCTCCTTCTATGACCTTAATAATAATTATAATTGTTAATATTCATCTTTGTTTCACATATGCGCACAACAACGCCGCGAACAAATGGACAAAACACACCGACCGAGAATTCTACTACATCAATGAACAACTCTTCAAGAAGAAGGTGGCGCTCAAATGTTTACCGGGCGTGGAACAACTGGCGGACACGTTCACCAAACAAATTGGCCCTCTGAAGTTCAAGGACACGCGATGACAGCTCGGTGTGATGTGACTTATTTTCTCTCTTATGTTTTCATTTTCTTCCACTTTTATATTTTTTTCACTTTATTTTTTACTATTCCAGTTTTTCCTTCAAGTTTTTTGTTTACAACCTTTATATGACGCGCCCGGGCGCTTGACACTTATTATTTTTATTATCACTCTCTATCGTTTATTTTCCTTTTTTTTCCTTCATTATTTTTTTCAGGATACACTTTGTCTAGCAATGAGGGGGGGTGTTATGGCTGGAGGCAGGTGTTACACGTCGTCAACAAAGCGTGTTAGGGTTAGAGCAGAAGTAGTGAGACCAAGAAGACTTATAAGGTCCACGCTCCGCTCAGCAGACCGATTCTCCATCATCGGTTACCGGACTGCCCGAGCGGAGCGAGACGAGAAGAGAAAGAGACTTACGCGGGATTCATTCACTATAAATAAGACCTAAAGTAGCAACTATAGTGAATGAATCCCACATAAGTCTCTCTCTCTTCTCGTCTCGCTCCGCTCGGGCAGTCCGGTAACCGATGATGGAGAATCGGTCTGCTGAGCGGAGCGTGGACCTTATAAGTCTTCTTGGTCTCACTACTTCTGCCCTAACCCTAACACGCTTTGTCGACGACGTGTAACACCTGCCTCCAGCCATAACAGTAATGATTGAAAAATGACATCACTTGGATCTCTTAGAGGCCCTTTTGCAAAAAAAAAAAAAAAGAAAAAAAAAAAACTTGGGACCTGTTCCTGGAGAAATTCCTGTAAAACTGCCAGGAAGGGAAATTCTCATTTTGGCAAGAAAGGATGTCCCCAAGATAGCGTTCGGTAACGTATAATATCCCACTTTCCTCCAGGATTTGTCATGGAGGAGGAAGCTTCTGAAAAAAACTGAGAACTTTCTCATTTCATTTTTTCAACGACAATACGTTCCCGATGGCTGTCCCCATCTTATTCAAAGTATACTCGGCCCCAGCGCAGCTCTAATTCCCGGATCTAGCACCAGGATACATTTGTCGAACATCTGTCTCGCAGAAACGATGGATTGGATAGGGTTACCGAACGCAAACATAGTTAGTTGAGGACATCACAGAATGTGGGATCATATCCTGCCCACTTTAAACCCACCAAAACTTATCCGTGGCCCGTCGTTTTGCCGAACGACCTTTCTCTCACTGCGTGCAAAACAGTGGTGATTTTGAGTAAACATCAACATGACGTTACACAAGCGCTACACAATACTATGGCACCGTCAGTGCCAACGTCACATGTATCGCCAACCGGCCTGGGCAAAGAGTCAAGAGGCGGGCTAGGCCAACATTCCCGGCCCGGCCGCCGCCGCTTCCTCAAGCCCTTTCGGCCCCCATCCATCTTCTCGCCACCACGCCCCCCTTCCCACTTCACCCCCTGAGATCATGACTGCAAAGCCCGCCACCCTCTTCTAGCATTAAACTCCAGCCTACTGCCTACCAGGCCTCCGAGCTCGCGAGGGTTTGGCTTGACTAAAGCCAGTTGAGTTGAGGGTTGCAAACGGCAGAGTCAGAGAGCGGCGTCGAAGGGGGTTCATGGGCTGGTAAACAGGCTCGAGGGGAAGGCGGGTTGGAAGGCTGGGGGCGGAGGGTTCTGGCTGGGGCTGGGGAGGACTGACCAAAAGGCAGATAGCAACATCGACTGAAAGGTAACGTCAGTTTGATGATGGCTGAAACATCGGTTTGAGGATGGCTGAAACATCAGTGAGATGACCAATGCAACGTCACATAGACGGCAGGTGTAACGACACTTGTAACAACTTGTTGACGTTGCACTTGTAACGTCACCCGTTTGCAAGCAATGTCTGTCTCTCTCTTGGGCCGGGTTCTTCTGGGCCCTCTTCATCTGACTTTCCGGTGGACATCTAGAACTTCTTGTCCCGGTGTTGCCGCGTCCAAGAGTCACTGTTCAAGGAATTAATCGTTAGCATTTCTTTGACTCTGATCATTCCCCGGAGCAAATTCTTGGATAGAGGTTCTGAAAAAAACTCATCCAATGACTCCTTGAATCTGGTGACCAAGGGGATTTTGATGGCAGTGGTCCCAATTGCCTCAGATGGAATTGTCCAATGCTATTTTGCATTAAGCCTTCGAGGCAATGGACACTCAAGGCTTTAATCCAAGGCGTTGATTGGTGCTGATTTTTCCTTGGATGCATGCCTTGTGTCGCAGAATCAGTTCCATATACTCCTTTAAGATTTGGGCCTTCTCCTATGGGCCCATCCCCATGGGCTTCTTCTCTCTGAGACAATTCAGGTGTGGAAAGTATCCTGTATTCATTTGCTTGGTAACAAACATATGGGGGTGGCTACAGGCCCTGATCCCATGAGGGGGAAAGGTTAGAAGAGCACAACTGTCAATGAATCTATGAGGCATTTTAAACTTGATGGCTGAATTTTTTCTAATGAGTTGAGTGTTGTTCGCGAGCTGCGGGGTCCTGTAGGGGTAGGCTTTCGAGAGGACTTTGTCAAGTTCGATCGTTCGCACAAGAGAAGGAAATGAGTCGTGGCCTCTGTATTTTTGCGACGATTGGTACTTAGTACTGTATGAGTTTTGCCCTGCTTTTAGTCAACCAAGTCCCACAGCCTCTGAGACCTTCCTCCTCAAGGTCTCGGAGACTCATGAGAAACTCGATTAAGCTTGATTAAGTCAATCCCTTTCTATATCATGTACAGCATGAGGGTCACTCCGGATCAGTCCAAACATGCAGACTACAGGTCATCGCAACTGTTTTAGATTGGGTTTTACGGCGAAGACGATTTAAAGACTCCTTACGGAACCCAGCAGCCTAATCGTGCGACATAAATTTTTCCTTCGAATCTGTACCACTCTAGTACTCAGACTTGTTTGGATAGCTGTTTTGAAACGAGTTTGAAGACAGGCTTTCGCAGAGCTTCGCATGTGCTCCACCTAGTAGAAGCCTTGTCATAATCAACATCATGTTTGATGGAGAGGCCTTTCGCCGTACCAATTCCTCACACTGCCAACGCACTCCACCGGACTTGACCTGCCCAATACATATCAAGGACCGCTGTTCCTATTTTTTTCACGGAACTGATACGCTCTTTCTGATTCCTTCACCAGTCATTCGTTTTTTTTTTATTTAACTACGGATCGTCAAGTATCTTGGTCGCCTCAAAAATCCGGTCTCGATCCAATCCAACGTCGAGCGGTTTCAACCAACACACCGGAAACCGAAAATGGTTTCAAAAGTCTTTTTGATTTCAACACTCGCTACCGGCCTTGTAAACTGTCATCTCGGAAAACGAGATGCTACCAGTCTCAATTCTAGCCTAGACCAGAAAAACATCTCCGCGATACCGATCACCACCATTGATAACAGACAGACCTTACCTCCTGTTCAGCTCCCCTCACCAGCCATAAACTGGTCAGATCCTTGCGCAATAGTCCCAATCGAGCCTGATACCTGGAAACGTCTTCAGCTGGATGATTACCTCACCAAGATCCCTGGAGGGCAAAATATGTCGTTGAGTGTCAGTTCCAAATTGAATTCCACGGAGGGGACTAGTCACGAATGGCATCATTTTGATCTCGTCAACTCGTGCAATTTCTTCACACATAACAGGAATTTGCTTCTTCAAAGGGAATCCAGAACTTTGTCTGCGGTATTGGGGAGAGCTGCAATGCGGGTCAGGTGGGTCATATATAAATTCTCAACGCCCTATGGCTACACTTTTGTTGACATCACATCTCCATGTTAGCCTTGTTTTCCCATTCCGGCCCCAGCTTGGGAAATATTCTATGCTATCCAAGGGTGGAACTTGATAAGGAACACATTGTACAGCGCAATAGGTACCGCGGTCGCTATGACACAGTGTAAGTGCATTCATCTTAGGGTTTTCCTAGACACAAGTATAAATCTGAACGATCAAAAAAACAAATTGTCTTTCAGCCATCTCTTCGTCGCTGGTCACGGATTTATATAAACCTTTGAAAAGAAGCCCACTTTGGAAACTCAATGACATTTTCTCAATTGCTGGAGGAATTGCAGCTTTGATTGCTTCGGTTGCAATTATCTGGCCTGGTACCTTACTGGCAGTCGGTATTTGGTATGCAATCAATGCTGTTTTGGCTACCGGTGAAGGGGTAGTTGGGATGAAATTACTCCACGAAACATGGCACGAAACTCCTGACCAATTTGCCAGAGTACGAATGCTTTTACAATTATCTGACAAAGGACCTAGACCCTAGCTGAGGTTTCGATTTTTCTTCATCAATTTTAGTGGGCAAAACTATCATGGTACTTGGGACAATGGCAGGATCTAGCTCAACAGGCCCTGAATAACCAGACAGCCGCAATCCTTAAAGCGGGTGTCAGTACACCACAAGGTATTTCAGGAGTACTCCGAGATGGAGCGTACTTCATTCCGGTACAGGCTCGACAGATGTCACAAGTTGAAGGAGAGATTACGGTTGCGGCAACGGGAAGAGTATTGAGCAAAATATTCAGAGACTACGTAAGTTTGATGAGGTTAATTCCCACTCCGCTTCATGATCACTAATACCTGTTCTTTGGCGAGTAGGGCGGATTTGTTACAGTTGGGGTGAGAAAAACTCCGCTACATGGCATCAAGAATTTATATCACATTTTTTGACGTTTTCCCGATTGTCGATGGCTGACATGGTTCTCCCGGTTGAAAATTATAGGAAGGCTGTCATGGGAAAGGTCCCAATGGTGCCTGGGAAGACCCAGATTCAATATCGTTTTGCTACCCAAACAAAACGTGATTATTCGCCTTCTGATGTGTTTTCCCTGAAGTTACCAGCGCAGAAGAATCAGCTGACGACCCTGATATCTTTTTCCACTTTCTTTGTTCTAGCATGATGAACGTTATCAGACAGAAGGAAAATAAATCCGTTAACACTTGGTACCATGGTGCATTAATTAATTCTTCTTACGGATTCACCGCCGAGTACATCACTACTCAAGCATGGGAGTGTCAACTGTCGCGTGGAGTGAATGGTCCGAACCCTTTCAACGATACGTAAGCAAATTATCTCCAACACCATTTAGTTCTACATCATCAGTGACATTCCATATCACTTTTGGTCAATCAGAGCATTTCCGACCAATCGAAACGCCACTTGCGTGATAGACGTGCCCGTCTGTGATCTCCGAAGCCATAGTGAGTTTTTCACCGTGTTGACTAGACATTGCCAAGCTTGGCTGATGAGCTTCATTAAATACGTCACAACCATAGAAATGCGTAAAGCTGTAAAACACTATGGCACAGTCAAAGCGTGTAGAAAGGTGGCTGGCTTAGAAATCTGACAATTTTTTTTTTTTTTTGAGGTATTCCTTGGTTTTATACTTCAAAGTCGACTCTTGTTTTTAGAAGAAGATTGCATACCTTCATTTATTTCAATCTTTTAGTCAAATATTTTTTGATTGATCAATGTGATAATTTTAAAACAAAAATAAAAAACAGTCATGAGTTAACCAAGGGCAGATAAAATTCAATTTTCTCAATTCAAATCGTCTAACTTCCCGCTTTGGGAGATGCGAATCAGCTTGTTGTGCAACACCTGTAGTGGCTCACAGCTAGGACTACGTTCATCATGACCAATATCTAGGATTGCAGTTGAAGTACAACCTCTTATATACCCTAGTTATATTGTATTGGCTAATGAAATGTGATTCAAATTTTATCACTACCATTCTGGAACAGCATTTGAGGTAATCATACGGGCAAACGTGTGTAGAACCTCTCATCTCTTGCTAGCCTTGATTCCGAATACCACGAAGGATTTGGTTGAAGTGAAACCCTGGATTTTTCTATGAAGAGCTAGATTGTTTGGGCACTATCTCTTCGAAATATTGCAGAGGGAGTTGTTGACTAGAAGAAACAGAAAGTTGAGTTTTGCAAAAATTTGATCTATCTGCATCTACGTATGCATCTCGCAGCAGCAGTACATGTAGCTGTTTAGGGTGCGTTTGGCAACCAACTCCAAAAATGATTGACTTCTCACACGTGAGAACTCATTCTTACATGATTCGGGGCAGAATCATGTAAAATCCAGTGAATCAACTAGTTAATTCACCAGGTTTTACATGAAAATTTGAACAAGTCCTCAATTTCCCTCAAGACAAACACTCTCAATCTCTTCGAGCATACACAACCACTCTCAATCTTATCTTCCTGCTATCCCATCTTTTATCAAACCAACTACCCAAACAAGGATCTGGAGCATGTTCAATTCAGGCAATTCAGACGGCTCCATCAAACTGAGCTTTCATATTGCATGAGGAGGTGAACCCATCAATTAAAGTAACATATTACAATGTAATTTTCCCACCATTCATTGGGCTCAATGATTTTCCCAGCCATTGAATCCCATCTGCCACCTAAACTATCTTTGACAGAATGGTATACCTTAAATACTTTCTTATCCTACAGATTACCAGTTCAAGATATGAGTACAAAGATGGAATGAAACAGGAGGAGGAAAGGGGATTGTTAGAAGACTGACCTTGGCAATCCAATTGTGTAATTGTTTTTTGTCACAGGAGTCTTTGAACACTTTGAAAAACTTGCTAGTCAAGTCCGTCCATCCAAGAGCAGAATGGTGACCATCAGATGTGTGACCTTGGTTCATCTGTTTTCTGAAAGACAGAAGGAAGTTCAGTCTTTTTCTGGTGTCCAGGTGATGTGGTCCTTGCCAGAGGGCTTCTCAATTCTGTTTGAGGTTTTCCTTAGTGTCATCTTGGGATTTTTGGATGATTGAGTTGAGTAAGGGAGGGTGTTTGAGTGAAGCAGTTGTTCTTTGGTTGTGGATCAGTCTGAGGGGTTGAGAGAAGCTGGGAGGGCAGATTGAAGTGAGAAGATGTCACTGGATCAATTCCATTGGCACAAGCATGTCATAACAGATGTGTATACACCAAATAAAATTCCACCTATACCTCATCCTTACACATCCAACTCCCAGTCTCTTTTCTCATCTGCAAAAAGAGACTATGAGTCATACCCTATTTTTATTAAATTTTCCATCTCAATCCATGAAATCTGATCAATTGTATTTCTCCACATGCATTTCTGATTGTTGCTCATGATAAATAGTCTTCAATCTACCTCACAGATCATGAGCATAGCTCACACACTTATATCTTGCCTTTTCTTCACATACCCAACCTATAACTAGGTCAGCATTATCTCTAGGGCAAGAGTTGAGGACAGAACCTGTCAGCCCTGTGGACTGCTCAGCAGTCCCACAGACTGTCAAACACCAATTACAGAGAGTACTGTAATAGTACACATGTAAACACAAGTGTAACATAAAGATTACATATAGTACTGTCAAAAGTACAGATGTAATACCAGACCTGAGGAATGCTCAGCAGTCTCACAAACTGTCAAATGACCAGTTACACATAGTACTGTAATGGTACATGTGTAAATACCAGTGTAACATAAGATTACATATAGCACTAACAAAGATACATATGTAATCATAATAGTGAAACAACATTGAATATATGTACCAACAGGTAATTACAGTGCAGGCTCATTATCAAGAGGTTTCAGTATGTACTTACAACAGGACAGAATACATAACACTGTAATAAGTACTCAAGCACAAGTTGACCAAGAATCATCATGGCAACCCAAGCAACCACAAGTTGACCAAGAGTTGCCATGGCAACCCAAGCAACTACAAGTAGGCCATTAGCCTACTACTGAGGGATAGGCCTGAGAACAGAGTATATAAACTCTCCCCTCAGGCCAGGAGTTGGTTCATCCCTCCAACCTTTTACCACAACACCAAAATAGCACAAATAGCACAACATTGAGGATACTTGTAAATCAAGTTATCTGCTCAATAGTGCCTAGTGCAATAGGTTTAGTATATAGGTTAGCAGACCTTGCTCATTGACACCCTTGTCTGTGAGGACTCACAGGGCTTAGAGCTACAGACCACCCACACAGGAAAAGAGCACTCTAGCTTGTAAAAGAAGGATCAGAGTGGGGTGTTACTAGTGCCTAACTGTAACTCTGATCCCTGAGTGAAAGATTTGGATCCTAGACCCAGTCCTCCCAAAATTCTCATCCTTGAGGTCAACTAGCTGCAGTCAGTACTTGGGGGATTAACCAGTACTACCAGCTTAAGATGTTAATCAGGGTACCCCAGAACCCTTTATCCAAAAAAGCCCTGTTCAGATAGGTAGCCTTCCAGAGCTACCCTCACTATCAGGACTAATAAGCCTAGACTTTCCCTGAAAGAAACCAGACTTTAGACTCTTCCTTCCTTGAATTCCAGCCAGGAGGTAGCCTGACAGAAGCCACCCCTTGACAGAACCTCACTAACTCACCCACATATACCATTATCAGGTCACCTGTGTTCTAAGACACTTGCAGAAGACTCCAAGAATTGACCTCAAGACTCCAGTAGAAGTCAGACTAATGGATTCTCTGAAGTTGGCAAGAATCAGTTTTCTTATGTTACCAAACAGGGCACTAGATTTGGGTATTCACCTGACTTCAAACTTGAATTTGAAGTCAGAAAACCATGGTTGAAGTTGGTTGCAAAACACACCCTTATTACCCATCTAGGCTGTTTGAACCTCAAATTCCATAACTCTAGAGAAATGTTCCCCAACCTACAATGTTATGATTTCAGAGACTTCCTTCCTGGATTCAGATTGGACAGAAAGTAAAATACCTCCAGTTAAGGCATTGGTGGTGTATGACATCACAATACAAATTTGGCCATTTACAGTAAATTGACGTTGGGATTACGTCAATGGTCAAGTGTCAATTGACCTTCAACTTTCCTCAAACTCAGCTCTCTACCCTCTACCAAGCATCCAGTTTGATAGCCAGTTGCTGCTCATTGAGCCAAGGATTGATCAATAACTAGTCTTGCTCATATTCTGGTCAGTTGAGGAGGACTTTCAAAAGTTTATACCACCTAATAAATCCACTGCTTGTGACGCGTTCAAGGCTTTAAAGACACATTTTGACCCGCTAGGTTGCCATCCACAACTCACAACTTGGTGCCAGATTATCGAAAACCAATACTCAGCTGACCAGCCTGTTTCAGATCACCTGAAATTTATTTGGACATGGGTGGATGAGTTGGCTCTCCCCAGTTCCAGCTGGACTAAGTATACCATTCTGAGTGATTTGCTCCAGTTCGGCTTGCCATCTGACCCAACCTACTCTTATGAAGATGTGAATGTCATCATGCTCAATTGCATGAGGTCTACCCTACCACCTCTTCCATTGGCTGTAGATAGAAATCGGAGACATCATTCTAGGAGAGTAGAAATGCATGAAAGCCCTTGCGCTCAAAGACTTGACAGGTACAATCCTGCATGGCACGCCAGCTGATGACATGTGCTTTGCAAATTTACCTGAGGAAATCACCAAACAAGTGAGTATTCATGAGTTTTCATGATCCGAGTCAAGCGCCACCGCAAAGCGAAAATGGCCATGTTTGATCCGTGGTAGCCAAGGAAGTATCACCATCACTCACTGGATTTATCCACAGAAGGGCACCTCAAGTACAGTCTCCCGAGTTTGGCGTCAATCATGAATTAAACAGACTATGCTGTTCATGGCAACGGAGGGTGAGTGGCTTCATCATCTGCGTACAAATGATCAGCATGTACAAATTTTTACCACTGTTTGAAACATCCTACATGTCACTTTTGAATTTCAGAACGTTTGCTTCCCCACTTCCATACAACTCGGCTTACGTTGTCCAATCGCAAGAATTCATGCCGAATACGGTCACACCATTCACGCCTTACTCGCTTGCTTAATCTCACTAATGCATCATCTTGGTGGACTTTGACAATCATGTATCACGAGCTCTGGCAGAGATCCAATTCAATGACAAGTGCCTGAACCAAATTCTTCCATTGCTTTCTCTACTCAAATTGCTCTCTTTATCCTTTGTATAAAGTTTCAGTTCCAAGGATGCAAGTTTGTTGAACAGAACACTGAGCAAACTCAAGCGTCTCACCCTGCTCAACTCCAAATCGCATTATCTCAGACCTGAAGCCTGGTTCTCGTCGCCTGGACCACCTATGCTAACCGAGCTCCTACTCTTTGACTGTCCCTATGTGAATACGGTGACTAATGCGTGCTTGGTCATCAGCTACTTTGCTCTTCACCTTACCAAGCTCACGCTTTGGCTGCATGATCAATTTGAAGAGCCTGTGATAAGTGACGCAGTAGAAATCCCCAATCTACGCATGTATTCAGTCAAAGAGTGTTTTCAACTACATTCTTTAACAGATTTGATTATTATCAATCACTCAGATCTGAAGTTACTGGCAAATGCACAAAATTGTAAAAACTTACATTGGTTCTCATGTCATCATTTACCATCTTACAGATTACTTACATTGTTAAAAATTGATCTGTGAATCATCATCGCCAAAACTTCATCATCTTGATGTACAAATTCAAATCATCTGATTCACAAGATGAAAAACGAACTTGCTGGTTTGGCTTGGGAAACCATAGAGAGGTTTTGTGATATAACTAGAATTAAGTTTGAACTTTCTGTTACTAGATTTTAAATCTTGTTGGTTTTGATACACTTTTTTTTTGTAAAATTACTATCAATCTTTGGGACACAATTTGGTGTACCCTTTACTACTGTCAGCCTAGCTCTAAAAGAAAGGGTGTAATAACCAAAAAAAAAAAAAAACTCTAGAACTAGCTACTAAGGATTAAAAAAACTAGGTGAATATGTTCACAAAGATTTATAGCCAAGCCTTATCTGAGTACATCAGGAGAAATCAAGAATTATTGATTTTCTCTTCACTGACTCTTACTGGCTGTGGCAATCACTCTAGGTGAGATTTAAGCAAACACCAAATCAGTGCAGCAGGGATTGATTAACCCAGGGTGAAAATTAAGACTAGGGTGTTTAATGAGTTAATGATTGATCCAGAAACATGCCTGCAACATATGGAAAAGGGTAACAAATCCTACTAACTCTTTTTACTTCTAGAGGGTGGATTTGTCAAATTTTAGGAGGAATTAGATGTGGATTCAGATTCAGGAATTTAAACCAATGAAGAAAACAAACAAATGACTCCAGAAAGAAGGGTGATCACCACAGAAGACTTCTAGAGATGAAACAGAAAACTCTAGTAGTAATCCCGGGAATATAAGAGGGGTCTGTTGACTTTAAATCCTATGTCAGTAAGTTATTTGTCTAATGAAGTGGGAAGTGATGGTGGTGGCTTTATCATGAGCAAGGGGATCCTCTTTTATAAATCATCTGAGGCCTAGAGGGTGCTCCCAAATTTGTAGATACAGCTTGAAACAATAGAGAACCTTTCAAGTTGTATGGTTCAATAAAATTTGGGATGTCTTTTTGTAATTACAGTATTAAACACCCTGTCCATATGAAGGTGACTTGTCCATGAGAGCACACGGTGTCATGTTTGTAATCACCTCAGAATCCCTCTCAAATCCAGCGCCTTAGTGTCTGAGGGGTGGTGGCCCAAGGGCTCAAGCCCACCCTTGTTACTCATGTCCATTCAATACAAGTCACTGATCCATGTTCATCATGATGTCAGCTCATGGAAGTCAGTATGATTGTGAACTGTGTAGTGATACACAGGCATACAGTACACACCTTTCAGCACATGGTGCATTGAGCAAAAAAGGAAGTTACTTTGCATAAAGGGAAGGCTCATGTGCTGGCTCTGGGTGAAAAATGAGAACAATCAGAGAACTAAAAAAGTTGTTCATCTGCTCTTGTCAACAAATCACCTTGATACGGACAGGGTGAAATTACTCAGTACAGTTGTTTCAAAGTCTTTGGCTTAATACCAGAAGTTCTTAACACAAGAGAACAAGACTAAAGAATCTTCTGTGGCTTGTTTATACACTCTGTACACTTACTGTCCAAATCACTCAAGCCATATGGCTTTGATCATGCTTTTTCATGTGATTATTTATTGACCACTGGTATTTTTTGCAGTAATCTAATTAAACAGATTTGTGTAAAGTCTGTTAACAAATCTTACATGTTTTTTTAATGCTTTACATATGTACCAGCATATGTAACATATATATGTGTGTTACAGTACTAATTACAACTTCATCATGGATGGTGGAATCAGTAACTGTAGGTTTTTTTATGCTTGGAATCCAATGGCAAAATAATAAATCTCAGTGTCAGTGAATTTCATTGTTGTGACTCTTGAAACTGAGTATTTATTGTAATTTGCTTGTTAGTCTATGGAAGTTTGATGCTCAGGGCTGACAGCCACTTTGTTTATTTTAAAACATGTTAAAGTAAAGTACACAAATTGAAAAACAGAGCACAGCCTCACACAGTGTCAGTAGCACATGCCACCCACATCAGGGGCACTCTAATCACTTGTATCTAGGGTCAGATTTGGTTTTACCCCCAAAAAACTGGCTCAACCTCATGTTTGACCTATGAATGGTCTGCAGATGTGGCACTCTTCCTCAACATCTCTCTTATCAAATATGTCAGTTTCCCTCATCCTATGGCTCACCTCTCATCCCATATGAGGATGAGTTGAGGCTGATTTACTCCCTTGTGCTAACATCTTTGCTCATTTCACATGCTTGGATCTATGAGGGACACTTTTGTGATTGAAATGCAAAGCTCAGAGGGCCCCTGACACTGTTGGCATTAGTTACAGACACTGTATTTATTTTATTTTTTGCTTAACCTATTACAGTAGAATACAAACATTATATATGAAAAATGGGATGTTGACAACATAAATGAAATCTTTTTGTGTCTGAACACCTGGACTGTTGACTGACTCTGTATGTTTTGTTTTCAGAAATTATTCTTGCAGACTGAAAAGAAATTGAGTGGATTCTGGTGTGGCTACTCCTCCTGTCCAAATGAAGAGCTTATGATGGTGAGTCAAACTAGCTCAAGATTCCTGTGGTCTTGGAACATGTTCCAATTTTTCCAAGTCTCCATTGTGCATTGTGCTGTAAACAGGTTCAACTGTGTCTTTCTTGAACAAAAAATAGGTTGTAAGTTTGCACTTGTAGAAATGTTAGTCAATTCATACTTTAAACTTCAAATTCTACCTCTGTGGCCTGTAAAATAATGATGCTGCTACTCCCCTGGTTTAAATAAAGAGCCTAAGAGATGGCAGTTTAAGCTGGCACAAGATTATACTAATGATCTGAGATAGAATTAATTAGCCTAAGTGAAATGAAGGTTGGGATTCAAAGACAGGAAGTATTGTAAAAAAGTTGATTTAAAAAACAAAAAAAGATTAGCGACTTTCTTTCTTTTCTTTCTTGTTTTGCCATGATTTTTTCAGAATTCTTTCTG
>MU167232.1:54465-79130 GCA_015951145.1 Cronartium quercuum f. sp. fusiforme G11
AAAAAAAAAAAAAAAAAAAAAAAAAAAAAAAAAAAAAAAAAAGAAAAGAAAAGCATTGTGTTAGATGAAGGTAGCTGGTTTGCCCCTTGAGTGAGTGGGAGGAGTTGTTGGGTAGGGTAGGTGATCCAGAGAAGAAGACAAGAGCAATTACGACGGATTTGTAGAGAAAGTGGGGGAAAGGGGAAGAGGAAGATTGGTAAGACACGTATAAAAAGGCTTCAAATAAAGAAACAAAAGACATAGGTAGGTTGTAAATTATCCGATCCCTTCCCCTCACCCACACACATACTTACATTTCCACCCCTCATCCTTCTACTTCAATCTTAAGTTCAAAGATTATGCCGGTTTACCGTCTTTCTTCTTTTGTTTTCGTGGCGGAGTTACTGGTCTACCCGAATTCATACCTGCGTACATGAACTTCTGTTTCTTTTCTGCTGGCTTCAAAATCTATTGATTTGTAAGGCGACATGAGCAATCAATGAGCAAAGTTTAAAGAATTAAAAAGAGAGAAAAAAGAATATCATTACAAACCTGAAAACTACATAACAGTGTCTCATCTACACTCATCATCGCGCCCGCATTATCAAACTCTCCACAATAATTTGGAGCTGAGAAGAGGGTGACGAGTTGACGTTTAGCAAAAAATTCATATCCGTCCTCGACCACTTGATGTGCACGGCAAATTAGGTCCATATCATGTTTCTGTAAGAAGCGCGTTACTACGTCCGGTCCAAACGTAAACGACACCCCACGATCGTTCTCTGACCAACCAGTGATATCCTTATCCGGATCCGACCAGAGTAAATCACAGAGCAAACCTATGTTTTTTCACACAGATCGGCCACCATCAATTGATACTCTCAAAGGGACAACTGTCTAAAAAAGTGACACTGTGGAATTGATGGCACAATATCGAGTGTGGACCAAAAAAGCAGGAGACAAAAAGACAATAGGTTGCGCCGTACGTACCTGTATCAGGCACATCCGTAGGCCTCATGACCCGTCTGATTTGTTCCATACTCTGTAGATCAGGACTCAAGCCACCGTGCATAGTGAATATCTTTTCATCAATGATAGCCGCAATCGGAAGACAATTAAAGCAATCCGTAAACGTTTTCCAGAGTTTAATATTATAACGCCTCTTGCCTATTTTTTTTTTTTCAATAGTTCATCACTTTCTTGTCAGTTCCTCGACAAAGACGAAAGCCTTTCATTACTTGAACGTTAGTCCGTTGAATCTTTACTCACATTCATCATAGAACCCGTATATCCGGTTGATGCTCGCGCATTCGTGATTACCTCGAAGGATGAAAAAGTTTTCAGGATATTTAATCTTATAAGCGAGTAAGAGGCAGATCGTTTCCAGAGATTGTTTACCACGATCCACGTAATCGCCCAAGAATAAATAATTGGCTTCAGGTGGAAAACCACCGTACTCAAATAATCGAAGTAAATCATAATATTGACCGTGAATGTCACCTAAGTTTTTTTGTTTCATCGATTGATCGATCGAGAGTAACAGTGGTAGTAGCAAAAGAGCATGCCTTAGTGAAAGCTTTTTCTTTTACTATTTTTGATTGAATGCATCTTTTTTTGTTGTCAAGTCCGCTCTGACCAACCAATCACTTACCACAAATCTTGATCGGGGCTTCAAGTTCGAGTAGAATCGGTTGATTGATAAAGATCTCCCTAGCTCTAGTACAGAGGAACTTAATCTCGTATTCCTGTAGTTGAACTTGTTTTCCAGGCCGATTTCCTCGCACTATTTGTTTGTTTTGTTTTGTTTCAATAGATGATGGGAATGAATGATGAACATGTTCATTTTATCAAGCAATGAGAAAGTAAACCGATCATCAATCAACGACCAGAAGCGGTCGCGTCGAACGGGATAAAGAAAGGAATCGAACCGAGCGAAACAAGTACAGAATGTAAAGCTTACCTTCTAATAGTCTGTCAATCACTGAATCCAGGTCGATCTCTTGTCCACCTTGGTCTGCCATGACTCGGCTTAGTTCGGCGCCGAGCTGAGAAAGAGAGACAGTGAGTCAGATGGATCAAAGAATGAGAGGGAGTGAGGGATAAAGTAAGAGAACGTACGAAGGGTGAGTTAATGAGAAGTTGACTAAAAGTCTTTTGCTCGAATGTCGGTTTAGGGTAGGATGGAAGGTAAGATGAGATGAGATGAGATGAGACGATGTTCGGGGTATTCGGTTTTTGCGAGTGGAGAGTGAGGTGATGTGTGAGAGTGAAAGAGTTAAAATGAAATGATGAGATAAGCAGAGAGGGGAAGGGAAGGGAAGGGAAGGGAAGGGGAGCAGACAGATCAGCAAGTGGTGATTGAGTCGAATCTGTTGGAGACGATCAAATCGGGTTCGCGTCTAGGTCTGAGTGTGAGTGTGAGTGTAAGTAGTCGAAGGTGGAGTGAAATTGACGGAGGAGGGACGAGGAAAGAAGGGTTGAGTTGGGTTTCTTGATGGTTTTTTGAGTTTAATGGAAAAGCCAAAAGAAAAAGCAAAAAAAAAATATAAAAAATAAAAAATAAAATAAAAAGTAAAAAGTAAAAAAAAGAAGGAAAGAAGAGGGTTTTAAGATGGTTTTGGAAGAGGTTGTTGGTGATGATAAAAATCTCAATAAATCAGTCAATCAGTGAGTTCAAGTCTCTACTAGACAAAGTCGGTGGGAAGCCAATTTGGGAGAGACACACACACACACACACACACACCTCAAGGGGTACTTAAGTCAAAACTGAAGAGTATGGAGACTAAATCATAAATTCAAAATTGACTCTACAGTAATCGTAACACTCCTGTTACATTCCAGTACCATATCATATATCACACCGCTTCACCGCCATCGATTCAGCTTTGAATTCGTCTACGTATATATAAATATCTACTTGTACTTATATCTCAAGCTAAATCTCAGTTCTCAATCTTTGCTTTCTCTGCTTCCTTGCTATGATACGTGTTCGTGTCTACCAGTGTGTAGGAAGTAGAATTAGATTCTAGGTTATCGGTAGTGATAGTAACAATTTAATCTGAATTGGTACGTAATGAACAACATTCGGTCTTCAAGTACACTTAGGTGCTCCTTGATTGAATTATCCAGTGCTGGACTGATTAGATAAATATCGGACCATAGATTCATCGATTGAAGGCACAGTACCGTACCTTACATGAATGCTGCACTCAACATAAACCCCGAGAACAAAGCAAAGTAAGAGGAATTTTTGCTTAAATGTAAAGAAAAAAAAAAACAAGGTGGAAAGTAAACTAAATTAAACCGGAGATTGGTAAGTAGCCTTGTTGATACATACTCTTATTTCGATTCCCATTCAACCCCATCATGATTTACTTTAAATTTACTTTGACTACTATAATCTAATTCTCATTGAGATTTAATCTGTTGGCTCATCTAACTGACTGCTTTTGTTCTCGACTTAGGGTAACAAAATCCATTATTATCATTTTCTTCAAATTATAATCGTGAATAGAATTCAGAAAGGCAAAACGAGGATAGCGAGGCTAGGTGATATCTGGCACAAACAATACACTTTCTCCAGATCTGATTACAACTCAACCTTTGATCAGAAATCAATCAATTCATAATGAAGGTTCTGTTTCGTCAAGACTTGAATTTATTAAGGAAAATGTGTGAACAAACGGAACCTATCTCAAAAATCATGACGGAACCTAAATCTTTTTTCTTTCTTTTTTTTAAAAAAGAGAGAGAGAAATATCGAATCATTTCAATCAAGGAAAGATGGGTACGCGCAAGTTGACTATGACAACGGTTTTAAAATGACTGTTCAAAACTAATGACTTCCGTCACAGTCAGTTTTTTTTTTTTTCTTTTTTTGTAGTTATGGCCAGTTGGGTACCAAAAAATTCACTCTGAACATCAGGTCTAATGTCAAGATGAATATTATTACATGCTGGACAAACATGATCAAAAATGGAAAACAAAGTTAAATGACTCATTAAATCCTCAGGGAAACCAAAGGGAAGATTAATATCCAATCACACTAAATTTTGTAATGGTCTTAGCAAACTAATAGGGTTTTCAAGTCTTATCCTTACCTGATAGGTTATGAGTCTTAAATGACTGATATCCTAACCTGCTGTTCATCACTAAGACAAATTTTAAGGCCTCATGCTTCTCATCTTGCTACTACTCCTGCCTGTCAGGCACAAAAATGTGGAAAGTCCTAATTCTAGTAGGAACTTGGGACCAAAACTGGTCTGAGCAGTGTGAGCCTCAACAACATCTCATCTCATTTCTTGTCTTGCTACTGTACAAGATGTCGAGTACACACATACATGAGTATTAGAGCATGGGGGTACACAGACTCATATTAAAAGGATCTTGTTGCATATGTTATTAGTGAATCTCTACATGCTGTTGTACAAGATTGAAGATTCAGGGGAACAGAGTTAAAGAGATTCAAGATGGAAATTGAAGGAAGTGGGTATCATCTTCAAACAGACAATCATTGCTTGAAAGTATGGCCAGAGTGTGATTTAGGAAATGAGACTATCATAATTTCTTTTTCTTTTTTCAGTTTCTTTTCTTTTCAACTGGTTAAGGAAATGTGCACTGCCAAGATATTTGTATCGGATGGGCCTATCCGATGTTCTATCACCCCAAGATATGCGATGCAGTGTCAGTAGGATTAGGTGCGATGGAATTACTATTGGTATCTAATGCTCCGACACCATATTGCAGTGTAATTCCATCGCACCTAATCCTACTGACACTGCATCGCATATCTCAGGGTGATAGAACATCGGATAGGCCCATCCGATACAAATATCTTGGCAGTGGTGATTGTTGTATTTTTTTTTTCCCCCCTTCCCCCTTTTTTTAAAACTGCATGATTGGTGTCAGCCCTGAGGACTGTGCAGCAGTCCCACAGACTTGACCACATATTACATAAAATATAATAGTTACAGTAAACAACATAAGTGTAAACATATGCACATTAAGTCAAAACTGCAATTCAGGGCTCAGTGTCAAGAGCCCATATGTAAACTACATAATAAAAGTAAACATAGGTTAAGATACATGAATACAGATGTAATCATAAAATACTATAAAAGGAAATAGTGACCAATGAGGCTGTGCTAGCATAGATACCATAAACAGAGATAGTAATCAATAAGGCTGTGCCAGCATAAATACTATAAACAGGAATAGTGACCAATGAGGCTGTGCTAGTATAAATACTATAAAAGGAAATGGTAAACTAATGAGGCTGTGCTAGCAAAATATAAAGATAGGAGAAAGGCCAATCTTTCTACTGAGGATCTGAAAGGTATATAAAATCCCCTCTCAGATCCTTTCCCCTTCTCCCCTTCCTTTCACATTCTCACACCTCAACAGAAAAAAATAGACTTAATATTCATAAAGGAATATTTGAGTCTTCTTCTCAAATTGGGAATGTTTTGCATTGACTACAAAAGTAGTCTGGTGCACTATCCCTCCGAGAAATTATCTCTGTTTCTTATTCATTTTTATTTTTGTATATATCTTTGTACAAGGTCTTGGGTCCTTCTCCACAGACTGTACCCTTATCCTGAAAGACTCTGGGCGGAGATCTCCAGGATAAGGAATGACAGGGAGTTAAACCCAACTGAGTATGGGTAACCACTGGGTTACAAACTCACCAGAGTATGGGTAACTGCTGGGTTACAAACTCACCTGAGCCAGGGTAACTGCTGGGTTTCAACCTCACAGAATCTAGGGTGACTACTGTGTCACAAAGATTCTTATCATTGACCACGAGTGTTAGACAAACACTCAATTGACCAAGTGAATCAATAGTGATTCTCAATAGCCCAATCCATACCCCAAATCCTCTTATAAGAAGTGACCTAACTGTAGTTTGTGCTGGTTTCACCCTTCATAGACTACCTTATCCCTTTCCCTCCAGTACTCAACCCCTTGGACCTCTCAACTGTAGTGTCAAGGTAGACCTAACAGCAGTCTGCCCCTCACAATTGGGGCATGCATATACTCATTTATATAAGGGAAATTTTTCAACCACTCTGTTTTTTTTTCCCCCTCCCCATCAAACAGAGAATCAGATTGAGTCATTTCCCACACAAGATCATATCACTTCACTTGAGGGTCCTGACTGTTCACTTAGATCTTATATTTCTGACATCTCTGTTTGATACCTGCATGTTCACAAGTTAGTTTGTTTTTTTGTCAAGACATTGCCTTGACATACTAGCTCTTTCAGCTCTTGCTAACCTGCTCATACCAAGTATCAATCACTTCAAAGATCTCTCAATCATTTTCAATGATACATTGGTAGTTTATATTCAAAGGATAAGAAGTCAAACATGTAGGTATCATGAACCACATCATGTTACAAATGTGGACAAGTTCTCCAAAAGATGGAGACTTTTTTTGAGATAAACAAGACTACCAATCTTGAAATTCAAACCCTGGGGATTCCTTGAAGATGCGTTCATGTTTAATCAAAGATTGAGAAACGGTTTTGAAGAATGGTATCACATATATCCTAAAAAAAAAGGGGGGGCTTTTTCTTGTCATAATACATGTTCACCAGTCAATCAACCAAGTCAGAGTCAAACAAATCACTTACAACTGGATTGTAAAACACAAAAACTAAATAAAGAGAACTGGTTTGGTTCATGTATATAGAATCACTTTGACATCATGATGGTCTGAGTAATTTTTACTTGTGAACTAATGTTTACTAATCCAATTGGTCTTTTTTTCTTTGTGATATACCATCTATTCTTCATTCCTGTAAAACATTTTAGAGTTCAGTCAAACATTTTGAGTTCAAAGGGCTCAAGTCCAAACTGATTGAGTCCACTCCCAAATATACACAGAGCTCTAGATTAAAGAAAATGCGAGATTTTAAAAAGGACAGGGTTGATCAGAGCTGGAGAGATGGGTAGAGCAGGAAAGAGGACTTAAAACCAAGATTCAGCTCAAAACTAGCTAATTTCGGAACAAGGTTTCAAGCTCTTCAAGCTCTTCAAGTTTTTTTTTTTTTTTCCTCATTGGGTGCGAAATACAAGCTTTCTTAGAATGGCTGTAATTGATAAAACTGATAACAATTTAGGTAAACACAACCATATTCAACACAATTCCACCTCAGAAACTCCTGAAATCAAAAGATGGATCACTTTTAAAATCTCACAGCCTAGTCTAGATCACAATTGAGGAAGCTGTCACGTCTACCCTTTCACAGACTTAAAAGGCGCGCCTAGCCACAGAAGAACATCTCCTTCATCACTGTGTTTCCCACACACTCACGTGTGGCGTCTCTCCAAGCGTATTCTGGGAGGAAGTTGCGAGACCCAGCGCTTAGTGCGTCTTGGCCTTCTCACTTTTGCGTTTTTTGACCTACTTGGGAAAATCAGTCATTTTTGTACATGGCATATAATTGTGAGCTTGAGTTGTCAACTGTTCCTGGTGGAAAAAAACCCTTTATTTCAAGTCAAAGTCAACCTGTCCATAGGGAGGGTGAGGGGTTGATTTGTGACTGATGAGCTGAGTACTTGGATCTCACCCAAGTTTCCTCGTTTCAATACATGGGGCAAGAAGGGAGAGAATACCCATGTTTTCACATAGCATTTAGAATTGGTCACACGCGTCCGTTCAAACTTCAAAGGGCAGAAAAGGCAAAGATTAAAACAAGAAAGGAGATTATCAGTGCAGTAGTCATCTTGAGGCTGTCCTAAGCCAATCCACTGGACTACTTTTGAACAAATTGATGACCCGCTTGATTATAGAGGAGCTTTACTAGTCTGTCCAGTCATTTCTGTCCTAGTTCCAACTTTCTTACCCACCCTCAAAGGGAGTCCTCTAATCGGGGATATCGACTTGAAGTTTGGAAATAATTTGTTACCTTACACCACGATGCAACGCCACCTTTATGAGACTACCTCAATTTGGTTTGGAAGCGCGTCGAGGAATAAGAGACAATGGGCTTCCGTTTTGACCGTGATGCGATGCTAGGAATGGTATTCCAGAAAGGCCTACCGACGTTCTTTCCCTACTCCTATAATCGTTCGAATGAGATGTTAGACAATCGAAATCAGTCATCGAGCTCCAGTCTGAAATCGAACAGCTGCGAATGACATTATCCTCAATCTTCTTGTACACTTTGCCCGATGACATCATCACGCAGATCATTTATAACCTTCAAAAAGATACCAAGGAGGGTGGAAACCCAGGGAACACCAATCCAGCCTCCGGATGTCGTAAACCGGGGCCTCGAATATGACTTGCGAACCGGTTGTGTGGGTGGTATAGTTCAACTTTCCGCTGTGATGGTACCCAATCCTACTTTGTTTTTTTTATCTTTCATTTCAAACACTGAGCTTGCCAGGCGGATGAAAGATTCCGAGAGACGAGTGGATTGAAAGAAAGATGCAAAAATACGGGGTCACTTTTTAACTTATTTTCAATAGCCTTGACCGTCGATTGCATCGATTCGATTGAAGACCGTGATATGACGACTTGGGGTATGATGGACTTGACGAACGAGAGAATCCACGGAGGACGATTGGTTCCGAGAATACATCAATGATTTTGTCAAGATCGTTACCTCTGCGATTTCAAAAGCCACTAAACTGTAAGAGATGGAATGAAACAACAAACCAATTTCCCATATCTCTGGGATTTCGATCTGGAAAACCTAGACCCTTTGCGGGTTATCATCTGTTGCCTACCTTTGTTCAAGCCGTTTTCTCTCTGCGGCATACATGTTTCCAAAAGAAAATCTTGAACCTGTTTCATCATTTTTAGGCTGCGTATTCTCTCAATTATAATGTTAAGAAGACTCCGACTTTCGCACATCGATGCTCTGGATGCTTCTTGGTGTCTCCATTCCTGGACCAAAAAACTTCACCAGGCTGGAGCTCATTGAATGTGCTCATGCGATCACCACGTTTTCTCATTAGTAGTATATTCAACTATTTGGATCAACGTTCAAACATCTCAAGCTTTTCTTTGCACGCTCTACCCAAATTTATAGCATCACCTTGTTGGAGATATCAAAACACCAATACGACCTTCCGGTGCTAACATGGCTAGATTTTTGAGGCGAATTCCAAGACTTAGTCAAGTCATTCAAACGATGTCACAACCTTGAATATTTCACCTGCACTCAACTCAACAAAGCCAATCGGGAGTTGGTTCATAGTCTTCTATCAATAGAAGTGTGGTCGTGCTGTAAACCCATTCACTTTTAACTAAATCAACAGCTAGCCCCCTCCGATTCTACCAAAGACTTTGGGTTAAAGCTCATAAAGTTTTGTCAAGAGAAGGAGATCATGTTTTACACTCAAATGATGTATTGTAATAGAGCCTTTCTGTCGAAGTTCACTCAACGAAAGTAGACAAAGAAATACAGCCAGAAAGGGACGGGTTAATATCTAAGAAATACAAGAAAGAAAAGATGTATAGAGGAGGATAAAATAATCCGCCTCAAAATATGAAGACGACGAAGCCAATAGCGCTAACATGTCTGGAAGCGCACAGGCCACATAGACCTGTACTCACAGAGACAAATATAGATACATAAGACAATCTCGTACCCAAATCTCTTTCCCCATCTTGGGAAAGAGACTGTACGTATCCATTCTTTTTGCTATTCCTCCGTTTCAATCTTTCTTCCTTTTCCTCTTGATCTTTTTGAGAATTAACTAGCAAACATCACTTACCTCATGTCACACACAGTTATCCAACAGTACTAAGATCAACCTTGCTCACATACGCACACCTCACAATTTCTCTCTCTATCTCATTCTTCCGTGCTTTCCTACAGGTCAGCTGCATTATCCCAAATAGAGGAAAGGAGTGTCTAGCTCATTAGTATCTAAACCATATCACTAGGTACCCTGCTCCAAGCAAGTTCAGATATTCTCACTTTCAATGTCAGTAATGTCCTCTATCTTTGTTGTCTCGTTGTGTAAATAGTTCAAACCGACCTTTTAGTCTCCTAAGACCGTGATTAGCCTGTGATTTCTTGTAACTCAACACTGATCAATATTTTTCCAGAGGCTGTTCCATCCATCAAGTATTGTGAAACAAGTTCATTTTTGATACTGGAAAAGCCATATACCGAGCACATGGCCGTGTGGAATTAATAGTGTGATCAGACGATAGATTTCTCCGATTGGTGTGACATCATTTTTATTTATTTATTTTATAAACATTTTCATGATTGTTTGAAATTTTCAATCACCAAGAAGGAGCAAGTCCTTCCATTCAAGTTTTTATCTTACATGTAAACTTAAGAGTTTTTGGCACACTACTCGTTTGCCGCTGAGTGGGCACTGGCTGGTGGACATATTGCATGAGGATGGTATCGAATTCAATGAGTTCTAAGCGCATGAGGAATTTGTCCTGCTAGTATTTTATCTCAAGTTCACGATTAAGTTTTTTTGCCTACTTTTTTGTTCATTACTTGAAATGCTTATAGGCGCCGGTATGGCTATCGGGCACTGATACATATGCATATGCACAAGCAGCTGTAAAAACCCATGGCTGTCTGGGACAAGATTTCCGTACCGTAAAAATATTGAGCCACATAGCAATATCTGAGCGTCTGCATCTGATCTGGATCATCGTGGAGTTGTAGCAGCATAATCAGTAATGCGCATCTCCCAAAAACTCCAACCTCCAATAGCTTGACTTGTATATGATACTAATCTTACAATCAGGCTTGAAGCCCGGTCTGGAAGCCTCTCCTCGAGGCTTTCTAATCGCCAGCACTCTCAAACTACTCGATACTGTGGTATTTAGGGCAATGCCCATTTTCATGAGTACACAGTAGCTTTTTGTGAGACAAGACAGTGTAGTTACGACCAAGCGCAATGTGTGAGAAGATGCAGCTACATTATTTGATTATTCCAGCTTAGGTGGGACATGCCAATCATCGGGATTCATTGCTTATGAACAGCTAGTGATCTGATGAGTTCTGTTCCCTCAAACAATAGAGAAGAAAACGCACATCATTGTAACGAACCTGACAGAAGATCAAAAATACAGAAATATGACCACAACGTGAGCCCAGTAATTTAAATATGGACGTCCCCGTCAGGCTCTGCAAGAGCATGATAAGAAATTAGTCAGCTTGAAGAGGTCTGGGTTGACCACTCAACCTTGACTGATTCGACTTACCAACGTATTGAATATTCGGGTCCTCAGACAGACCCTCAAGACGACTCTCAGGAAGCGAAACTGCAAATCCCTTGAGAAGGACTGAGTTATATTTGTGGCGGATCGTGCCACCTACAAAGCCAAATGTAACAGGGGCTGATGAGCATACAGGGAAGCGATAAAGCCCACCAAAAGATATTACTGGGAGACGGACTGACTTACCTTGTACCTGTAGCTGTTTTTCATATTCGTCCAACTCCTCTGTTCCAACCAGGACGAAAGACAAGAATAACGACACTGTCAAGACGAATTATTAATGAGTTTTAAGATGGCCACAGAGTCTTACCAGTTGTGGTACCGGGCTTCAGCGTGACTGGAAAAAATTCGTTGGGCGTCGTGGCCAAGTCAGGACACTCTCGATTGGCACGTATAATACGACGAGTTGAATAGGGAGTACAATCACACACTAAGAAAGTTGTGCTTGGGCTCTTTGGAGTACACGCTCTCTTCGGCTAGTTCATCGATTGATGGCTGTGCGTTCTCCTCTGTTTTGAGATCGGTGTCGTTTGATAGACTCGGATCGGTGGCGATCGCCGCATCAGCTTGAGCTATGTCAGTAGTATCAGCCGAACTCATGGCGATAGATTCGGAAGACTTGTTGGAGTCTGAGGATGATCCGAGTGTAGGGGGTTCCTCTGGGGTCGAAGGTAAGATATTGTTGGGGGCTGGACTAAACAGAAGCCGAGGATGTCCCAAGTGAGAACCAGCTTTGAGTGATTAGCGAGCGTTCACTGTCACATGTCTCGATTTGACGAGGATGTAGCGACCCACCGAGCATGATGGTTTGACTTTTGAATGTTCTGAAGACCTGACAATCCCAGCCGGTGTCGTAGTCCGGGGACAAGAATCGAGGGCGCTCGCAAGTCTTCCCCTTCACCAGTCCCACCCTCCGGATCGGGCCCGGCTGCTCTGTTCCGCTCCGGCCTCCGGGGCTTGTGAAGTGTTTTGTTGTGTTAAGGTCAAGTACTTACTGTAATCAAAATTAAGATGCTCTGCGTCAGGGAATTCCTTGGATCGAGAACCTGAACCCATCTTCTGATACTCCTCTCCCGGTATCTATCAGCATCAGTCAGTCACCTTGTCGAATTGTACCCTATCAAGGATGAGACTTCCCTGTCAAAGATTGGTGAAAAGTGCCGACAGGAAATTGCTGGTCATCGCGTCCGGGGCCCATCTCCAGGTCGCGGATCTAGGCACCGGTCAAATACTCTCATCCAGACCGGCGGCTTTGGCGCCAGATCCGACAGGCTCGCACTTCGGGTTGATACGCCTACTGGTCATTCATCAGCATGCGGCGACGTCCGACGGCCCAAATCGTACGGTTTTGATCAGTACCGGCGAAGACAAGATGCTGAAGACTTGGGACTTGCCTACTTTGAACCTTCTTCAATCACGGTAGGTCCCGCAAAAACATCTCCGTTCAAGCTGGTGAATAATACTTCACGAGACAAGTGCACCTTTCAGGAAATTCAAAGCCCAACAACTCACCTTGGCTTTTCCGTGATTCAACTTTTTGCATTTTTTGGTGGTACTGGTTGGCTACCCTGTAGAGAGTTGGCCAAGCGGGCAACAGCTCTATCAGTCTCACCAAATGGCAAGCATATCGTAATTGGAGACAAATCTGGAGATATTTACAAGTCAGTTCTTATCTCATCCATCCTCTATTTGCTGCTTTTTCAGCGCTTGCTGACCATCAATCTAACTGTTAAAACCTTTTTAGTCTACCTTTCGATGCACCGGACAATCTTGTCTTTGCCTCGGATCCCGATCATGAGCTAAAAGACAAACCAAATGAATCACTCGGCTCTCAGCAAGCGGAATCCAGCTCCAAACCTGTCATTCTAGCGCCGATAGCCGGTCACGTTTCAATTCTAACTTCACTCACCTTTATTCCCTCTCGACCCAACCCGTATCTGATCACCGCAGATCGTGATGAACATATCAGAATCTCACGTTATCCAAAAGCTTGGTCGATCGAAAATTATCTGCTCGGACATCAACGTTTCGTAGGCGCGCTACTTTGGGTACCTGGCTTTGGTGAACAAGGAGGTGTTGTTTTGAGCGGAGGTGGTGAAGATGATGTATTTGTGTGGGATCCCAGTCAAGCCACCTGCCGGCAAAAGATTTCGGTCAAGGGCCTTTCATCTGGACTCAAAGTTCAGCCGGAAAAGGAGGCGTGGTTCATGAAGACGCGGAATAACCAAAAGCGACAGAAACCGGGACTAGAAAACGAGGAGGCGGTAAAAGGGGATGGGACCCAAACAGGCGACCAATTAACAAATAATTTGCCCAAGTCGGCTCAGACCATCACGCTGTCTGAAACTGGTAAAGGGAGGACAATTCCCTTGCCAGCGATATGCATCAACAGGATGATATGTACTGTTTCCGAAAACATCAAAGATGAACGTTATGTGGTTATCTCGTCAGCTGGGTAAGTCCCTATCCCAATTTCATCACAAAACTTTAGCCTGGTAACAATGACTGACAACTTCATCAGTTCATCAATAGTAGCTGTCCTGTCTGTCTCATCTTTGTTGGCACCTACAAGAGAAATTGAGGGTCAAGCTCGCTATTACGACTTCCAACTTCCAGTGTTGGACCTGATTGACACCTCAAACCATGAGCTCTTGGTTTCAGTAGACACTTCAGCAAATTCTCAGGATCCAAACCCAAATCCGCGGACTGCGCTGAAAGGCCTAGTCATCAAGAAAGACAAAGTAAGTAGGCGCTGAAGTTTGTTTGGTGAAAAGAGTTAATCGAGCTTATGACGTTTGTGGATGACCATTGGCGACCAGATTTTCGAATCCCAATCCATCCTCCCTGCTCTCAGTGAATTAAACGCAAACTGTTCGATTGAAGGTAGCACCGATCTAGATCAGCGTTCCTCACACTTGTATTCTTTTTGAACTGATAGTATGCTCTTGGTTCTGTTGGCATTTCCTCTATAGAATCTACCACGAATCCTATGCCAACGACGGGTGGGTTATACTCCGAATTGTTGTTGTTTCACAAGGGCCACCTGGAAGATAGACAGGACAAAAGACAAGCGAGGGATCCGGATCAGTCACCGCCGATGAAAAAGAATCGACAAGCGCCCATGAACGGAAAGGCAAAAAAGCAAGAAGGTCGCTTATTGAGTAGTCAACGTGTAGAAAATTTGTTAAAGGCGAAGACTGATTGAAAAAAAGGCCGTTCTAGTCTATTGCTTGGTCATATGCATATGTTTTTTTTTGGGCTTAAAGTATAAAGAGAGGATGTCGTTGTGTACCTGTGCCTGAGGACACTGTTCTCTTTCTCGACCGGATTTCAGTATCCCTCTGGGTGCTATGTTCTCGCGCCCAAAGTTGAACTCGGACTCCAAATCAGATGTCACTGCTGCAACGTTGTTGTCTACTTTTTACTAGCCTAACAGCAACCCTTCAGAAAATGATGAAACCTATCATTTTCTTCCGGATATTGAATAACCACCTCTGTATTCGACCCACGTGTCAAGAGCGCGTAAAACTCTCTTCTGCATCTCCTGAATCAAGTCAACTTTCCTCTGACCTAATTGACTAAGTGTTTCTTTTCTGGATAAGTGAGGAAAGGGGACTGTATAAAAGACTCTCATTCAAGCTGTTCATGCGGTTGGTGGTTGAGTTTGATGATTAAAGGAAGATAGTGGCTACTTTTGCAAAAAATGATTTGAAGAAAATAAATCTAGCGTGCTCTGGACGAGGCGTAAGTTTGAAACGGAGGGGAAATGTGACTTTTGTCACAAAAGTCATATAAGTTTACTTCATTGGACCCAATGGGCATAGCCTGAGCGTATCAACCCTGTAATTTGCCACGCAGATAAGTAACTCTTCAAGTGGCCATCCTACCCCTTAGATTGGTCACCAGCAGTTGTGGCTAGGATAATGTTGTGAATAGAGTTACACGGGAAGAAAAACTTGTGGACAAGAATCCTGAGTAGAGTACATTCATCGTCTCCAGATCGGAATATTACACGCTACATATATGCAATCAATAAATAGCTTTGAACAAGCAAAGCAGGCGGCTTCCGCTGAGACGAGGAAGGGGGGGGGGGGAAGGGTTATTATCAGAAAGGAGAAAGATGATCATGTGATCATGTCAGAACACCGAGTTTCCAAAAAAAAAATCGTCACGAATGACATGCCCGGTTATGTGAGCCGCATACGCAGTACCTCAAGATTCATGAAGATATATATATGTGTGCGTGTTCGGAGTTTGATGCATCATTGGTACAAAGCGGGGCCCTCAAGCCCATCGTCCCAACAAAGCCATCATCCTAGTAAATAGCAGTCAAAAAAGAAACAGAACAATGTCAGTCTCGAGAAAATTAAAATCTACGGGACTTATAAAGGACGTCTTTTTAGGATCGTCAGATCTGTCACAGAACGATGATGACGGTTCTTAGGGTCTATAAGAAACGTCGATGAGCAAAACTTACGCAGCACCACTCAAGACCGATCCAATAGAAAAAGCGAGTTTCTTGTTGGATGATTCAATGAGCATTTCTCGGTTGAAGATGAAATCATGGGCCAGTAATTCCACCATTCCTGTATAGAGTAGCACTCCTGAGGAGAATGCGTCAAGGATTCCTGAGACTATGAGTGCGGTTGGAGAATTGGGTCGATATCTGTACCACATTCATTTACTTGAGTCATGCATATATTCAAAAAGCCCATTTGAGCTATAAAAAACTTACGTATTCCGTACTGCCAATCCTATCGCAAGCCCAAGCGGGGTCACGAAAGCGTAAAAAATGCCACTGGCCAGTGGGAGCCATTGAAAACGGGTTGGCAGCTCTAGTTGTGATAGCCTCGACCCGAGTCCAAGGCCTTCAAACACCTCTAAACAAGTGTGAAAACAGGTCAAATCAGCTTGGCATCTTCTCAAATTAGGGTGCAGGAGCAAAATGATATGCTAGAAGACTGACGGTGAAAGATAATGACAATGAAGAAAGTTGTGAATTGCGCGTCCACAGCTAGAGTCAAACCAATGACCGCGCTGTAGTACCATGACCAATAGAGTAAGAACGTGCATTGTTCGAGTACAGCTTTCTATCGCATGCAAGCTGAGACGCGACTCAACACGGGCTGACCTATGGAACACCACACCGAGCTCAAGCATAGCGGCACTGATTAGCTGTGAACCAGCACTGGCCTGCGAGGTAAATTTACCAGCCACGTCTTCATCAGTGACCTTGCCTGTGCTTGAACGGCTAGAATCACCATGAGCGTTTGCAGTTCGCCTTTCGCCACCAGAACCGAAGGCATGAGTATGATCTGGGTGACCTGGATCATTCGGGCCATGAGCGTGGTATGTGATACCCAGTCGTTTGAACCTAGCAGTTCCCGCTCGAAAAGCCTAGGAAACGGCCGAGTAAGCTAGTTGATTAGACCTATCACGATCCAGGAGCGAAAGGTGACATACGGTAACCTCAACAACGAAGATTACAAACATCGAAATCATAGAGATAGCTTGTGGCCAAGGATACACAGTCCATATGCCTGTCAAGCAGCTCGATGATAGTGCTTCGCTCGCGGGTGCTAGAAGCTGTTAACGGAGTTCGCAGGTCAGTAAGAGACCTCGCTTGATTGAGAAAGGGAAATGCTTAAATCACATGAATATATGCTGTAGCTATGATCACACCACTTCCAAAATATTTCGCAAACTCGTAGAGCCCTGGTGGAACGACGAAGAGTGTCGAGCGTCGAGTGAGGATTGGAAACAGTGTTCCGAACAACGAGGTGGCGAGGATGATGAAGATTGCCGCCACTCTCAACCCCAACCGACCGGTGAACTGTAGTTGGGAACACGATGAGAAAGGGGATTCAGCGTGTGATCTACCATGTCGATCCATGAACTCAGCTGCCTTGTCGGCGCGATGAATTGGTTCTTCACCAATAAGAAGTTCAAGTAGCACTGTGGGAATCTGCGGAAGGGCACCGCAGTGGGAACTTATGGTGTCATTTACTGTTCCTCTCACTTACTTCATTGATTGAGTCTGTAAGCCGTCGCATCAGCCCCCCAGCATTTTTTATTGGCATGTCATACAAATGGTCAATCGCCGATGTCAGATATCAGGGTGAGTGCGGGTCAGATAGCCAGCGAGGAAGAGTAAGAAGAAATTGAGTTAGTGTTCAGTTTCGGTTCAGCTGGTTGACGTTAATGAAATAGAAACAGTGAAACACCGGACGAACCGCACTCAGGTTGGGACGGCAGCATTGTAGAGTTTTGTGAAGTTGACATATCGATGGAATAATTGATTGTCCAGGACGTAATCTTTATTGACACGAATCAGTACCAAGATGATGAACGTGGGCTATAATACGTCAAAGGTTTCGTTGGGAGGCAGTTCCAGTGCCGCAAAGGCACGTAAAGTTAAATGTTGGTATATGATTTTGGAAGGGCGATGAATTATCAGATGTGGAATGCTGCACTGTGCTATTTAGTAGGATTGGGAACAAGAACAAATGAATTCGAATGACCGTAAACTCGAAGCAAGCGCAAGTTTGGTTGCAATAGAACTGATAGGTCAAATGCTTGGTGATGCAGGGTAGAGATTGAAATATTAAAGCTTTTATCAGGGGGATCGGTTGATTTTAGGAAGTAAGATTGGGCGCGTTTGCTGTCGGCGCATTGTAATTTGTTTTTAATTCCTCTTATTTATCATGTGCCGGAGTATCGAATGGTCACAAAAAGGTGGAAGTACCTTCCCGGCAACCTCACCGGTTATGGGTGTATACCTTGTGAAACCCATATCCAGCCCGATCCCTTCCGAGTTCGGGATCACCCAACGATTGCGGGCTTTCTGTCTGAGAATTCTCACACGCATGCACACATCCCACAATACGCATACTAGCATACGTACGGCAAGCATCACAGCGAACAACTCAATGTCCCAAGTTGAATTGTGAGAATTGACATGGGCCAAGTCTTGAGGGCCCCGATTTTTTTTTTTTCGTGAATTAGTTTTAGATTTTGTTTATGTGACTCAATGTCACTGTGTTGACAGAAGTCACTCACATCTACACACCGAGCCGGCCGCTTGGTGAAATACTCTAGTTGAGTACTGTAGTTTCGAAAAATGTTGTCACGGGCTCTTCACTGAGATTGGCTGGCCGCGCGCGGACCATCAGTGAAGAGCCAGTGACAACATTTATTGAAACTACTGTATAAACCTTTTTATGCTCCGGATTTACACACGACGGTCTATTCTGTACAGTACTTAGGACAGCTGCGGCTGTCAAATCTACAGTATCTCAAACCGATTTTTTCATTGAACCTTACAGCTTAAGCTACAATACAGTAGCTCAAGCTCTCAGCTTTATTGTGACTCTGGACTGTCAAGGTTTTTGAGAGTGCCACCCTCGGGGCTCGGATTATCCTCAAAGTTAAACTAAAATACTTGGACTCGAGGAAGGACCAAGGCCTTGTTCAGAATAAACAGAAAGAAAGAGGAAACAGAGAATGGTTCTCAGAATGATGAAGCACTGTACTACTCTTGTAGTAAATGCCAAATATCCCAGTAGAGGAGAATCTTTTTTTTTTTTTTTAAAGGTGTGAATTTGAATGTTGAGGAAGGGGGGAAAGGGGAAGGGATCTGAGAGGGGGTTTATATACCATTCAGATCCTCAGTAAAAAGATTGCCCTTTCTCCTATCTTTATATTGTGCTAGCACAGCCTCATTGTTTACTATTTCCTTTTACAGTATTTAGGCTAGCACAGCCTCATGGTTTACTATTTCCTTTTATAGTTATATCCTATATCTGTATTCATATCTTGACTTATGTTCACTTATATTACTTATGTGATTTACATATGGGCTCTTGACACCAAGGCCTGAGTTGTAGTTTGATTTAACATACATATGTTTACACATACATCATTTACTGTAATTGTTACACTACACCCTGTTCATATGAAGGTGACTTGTCAATGAGAGCACACAGTGTCATGTTTGAAATCACCTCAGAATCCCTCTCAAATCCAGTGCCTTAGTGTCTGGGGGGTGGTGGCCCAAGGGCTCAAGCCCACCCTTGTTACTTATGTCCATTCAATACAAGTCACTGATCCATGTTCATCATGATGTCAGCTCATGAACATCAGTACAATTGTGAACTGTGCAGTGATACACAGGCATACAGTACACCCCTTTCAGCACATGGTGCATTGAGTGAAAAGAAAAGGAAGTTACTTTGCATAAAGGGAAGGCTCATGTGCTGGCTCTGAGTGAAAAATGAGAACAATCAGAGAACTAAAAAAGTTCTTCATCTGCTCTTGTCAACAAGTCACCTTGATACGGACAGGGTGCTATATGTAACATATGGAGACAGTCTGTGGGACTGCTGTGCAGTCCTCAAGGCTGACAAGGAGTGATCACCAGTAGCATGAGATGAGGGCTGATGTGACAAAGAAGAAAGACAAGCAGGTAGGATGGGAGCCCCATTTTTATAGATGACAACATCAGCTGTGCTTTGTGGAAGGATGTCAGTATATTTACCAGACTGAGGGAACATCTTTGGTTGTATGTCCAATGGAAGCTTATGATTTACCAAGAGACCATTGGGAAAGTCTGGACTAAACCAATCCTCAGGTGATTTACAGGGAGCAGTTGAAAATTTTCTACATGCCTGTGAACACCTGATATCTATGCAGATGATGTGAGTGCATGAACCAGCTCCTGCCTACAAGAAAAGTTCTGACCAGGTAAGGATCCAAGGGGATACAGATGAAGCAAGGAGTGATGAGGCTATGTGAGGTGGGTATGTGATCTAAGGAGAAAAGGAAAACAAAGATATACTGAGATAAGAAAGAAGAAAAGTTTAATAGATAATGTATCAGATTCATCACAAGTGAAAATTTAGGGAAGACTCACTTTCTCTTTCCAAAGATAGGGAAAGAGAAAGTGAGCCTCTCATCCTTCATTGATATATATGTGTGTGTGTGTTACATTGATGAGGCTTGATGGAGGCTGCTTCTCAGGCTTATTTCAGATGAATTGATTGGAAGAAAGGGGAGTAGGTGGCTTGTTTCATTGTATGAGTGTGTGGACCAAACTGATACTTCTTGGTTAAGGATTTCTTGCTGTTCTTGTGGAGGTTAGCTGAATTCTACATTGATGGAAAAGGTTGATTGGATACCAACAGCAGTCACATCCTCATCATGGATGGGAGGGTCTTGTCTAGATCAGGGCAATGGCCAAGCACCAACAGGAGTGCATCTTTTGAGTCCAGCTATGTGCTTTCAATTGTCCTCAGCCTTAGAAGTCTTAATTCAATCAATAAACTGCATGGCAAAACATGATTTCCATTTTGGTTGTTTGCTACACCATACTTCAACCTTGTGAGATTTTGGGTCTAATTCAACTTCATCCTCAGAGTTGACATGTCTGCTGTCAAAAACATTGACATAGCAGGGCAACACTCCATGATCCATGAGAAATGTTTGGCACCTTTCAGATTTCTGTGATGAAAACAGGATTTTCAGAAGGTGAACATGAAAATGGTTAAATTTAAATTTCAATTCTATTCCTCTTTTCTTGTGTTTTCCAGAACACTTTCATGTCTGTATGTGTCCTCATACAAAACCCCATTTTCCTGTATAAGATTCATTCAAACCCTATCCATCCAATCTCATTCCTTAAAACCTAATCTCCACAAGCATGTTAATTACCTGACAGAAATCAACCTCTTCAAGATCCTTTTTCCTCTTTCCCATGTCAATTGCTCTCTCCTGTAATTGATCAAGGTGAGGATCTCAAGAGTGTTAGGTATAACACTTGGATTGAACTGAACAAAGTTCATTCCCTGTTTTCTGTCAGGTATTGCATTTGTTCATTTTGTTTCTTAACATTTGATCTCTTTCTCATTAGCCTAAAGTCACATCATCTCATTGTTTTCTATATGCTAATGATAATTGGTCAATTGCTCTCTCCTGTAATTGATCAAGGTGAGAATCTCAAGAGTGTTAGGTATAACACTTGGATTGAACTGAACATAGCTCATTCCCTGTTTTCTGTCAGAAAATACCTGTAAAAGAGCAGCACTGAGCAAGTTCTTATGATCCACCACAAGAGCATCAGTTTTCTTGATCATTTTGTCATAATTTCATTTGAGATATTCAAAGTGTTTAGCAAAGATGGCAGTGAGAATCATATCATCAAATGCAATTCTTTGAGCTTCTCCCTTGGAAGCCATGGTGATATGGTTTGACTCCAAGCCCCACTTCCAAACTTTGATAAAGAACTGTGATATGAACTGATTGAATTGGTCATCAAAGTTATTGTGCCAGTCCAGAGTAAAATACAAGACCCACAGGTCCACATTGCTCAAACAATGTAAGAAAGGTAGTCACAGTCCAATGTAGACAATACTTGCAGTCCATGCATGTTGGCCAAATGGGTACATTGAGAAGTGTCAATGGGGCTAAACTCAACTATCAAATTTTTTTGAAGATATGTGTTGTAAAATTCATCAGGTGGGGGAGGTAGGGGAGATGTTGCAGATGGGCAACCCATTAACTCTCAAGTCAAAATATGACAAGAGGTCTTAGAAACCAGAAGCAAAAGCTGATTAGTGGTGGAGTTGATACATAGCACTGCCAACATAGACATCTAGGACAAGCTTGTCCTAGATTTCCTCAGACAAGCTTTGTCCTAGTTTTTCCTTTGGTAGACAAGGAACATATAGAACAAGTCTTGTCCTAGAAGCTCTAGAACAACCTTGTCCTAGTAGTCTTTGTTGGAAGTGTAGGTTATTGTCTATGATACACATACCTTGAGAGGCTTGGAAATATCAGATAAATCACTCTGAGAATATATGGTCTTTAGTGTTTTTTCCTTTTTTAGTCAAGGTGCATGCTTCTTGCACAAAGCAGGAGTGGTTGGTGGCAAAGGTAATTCAACTGACATGAGGCCCATCCTTACCCAGATCTCCTGAAGTTCATTGTAGTGGGAGTGGTTAGTAGGTGTGTTGGGGTTGGGCACAGAGTTAGATGAAGAATTGAGTATAGACATGATCTGAGAGGATTGTGACTGGGTGCAAAGAGGCTGAAAGACACTCTGAGGCAGTACAGGTACATGAGATGAAAAGACACAGACAAGAGTGAAAATTTCCAGATGTCTTGAAGCACCCTGATATGTATGTGAATGAAATATAAGTGTGGTTGTCACCTCCTGCCTACAAGGGAGATTCTGACCTGGTACAGGTCAGATGTAGTTATATGAGGCAAGAAAAGGGAGGTGGAGCTATGTGAGTGTGGTACATGATCTAAGGATGTGTTAATAGAGAAAACAATTTATACTGGAAGAGTAAAGAGATGGAATGGAAAAGAGAAGAAAATGAGAGAAATAAAAAAAAGAGGAAGAAAATTAGAATGCAAAAACATGGTTTCAGAAATGTGGTATTGTTAGATGGAAAAATTTGTGAGGACTTACTTTCTCTTTCCAAAGATGAGGAAAGAGAAAGTGAGGGCCTCTCTGAGTTACACTAATATATGTCTTTGGGTGTCCGAAACATTTGTATTGAATTTTATTGTGGCTTGGGTCTTTGTATGTTGTATATGTGTCACACCTGTTTGTGAGCACGTTCCTGAAACTTGTCTGAGTCTATGTTAGTGCTGGGCTGTTTCAGGTTAGTTTGTTAACTGAAATTGGTCGATTGAATTTCAACAAAGAGTGCTAATAGAAAGCAAGGACAGGTGAATTGAGAGGGATAAGATGGGGATAGAAAAACTCTGAGGAAGATATGATGAAGAAGCTGGGAGTTACTGATAGGCAGAACAAGGAGATAGAGATAAAAAGACTGAGGAGATAGAGATGAAAGAACTTAGGCAATAAAGATGAAAAGACTGAGGAGATCAAGATGAAAAGACTGAGAAGATAGGAGACTAAGATGAAAAGGGACAAATCAGGAAACAGGTGCTGAAGGGGTGCTTTATATACCTGCTCTTTTAGCCCAAAGCATTGAGCCATTTTTGTTGACCTTGAGAAAGAGATTTGATGGCTAAGGTAGGGTGCTGAATCCCAAATGAGCCAAGAGGGTAGGTAAAGTGAGCTGTAAGATAGTGTAGGTGTGAGATAGGAACTACTTCAGGCATAATGTTGGGGTCTGTTCCCATACTTTGTCTGATGATTTCACTGGACAGATTTGTGTAGAAGAGCTCTACATTCAAATTAGGCCATTTGCCAAAGATTTTTTGAGTTTCATTGGTTCTATTCACACAACAAAAGGGGAGGAGCATGAGAAATTTATTGTGAGAACCTTGCTTCTGTCTCACAAGATACCTCACTAGAAAATGGTGGAAACAGTTATGGGCACAAAGGCCAGAAAGGAAAATGGGTTCATAGACTATCCCAAATGCCCAGGACTAACACCTGCAAGCCAGATGGGCACTGGACTTATCTAGAACTCAACTAGATGTCTGGCAAGTCCAGTTATGACCAGTGCAAATCCTTACCTTGCACTATCCAGTGGTCAGACCCAGCCTCAGGATTTATCCTCTACTTACTATTTCACTCTTGAGAACCCCTCAGCAAGAGCAAATAGCAAGTAGTAAGGAAAGGCTCTAGCTTTGCACCTTTACAGACCAATAAAAATAAGATAACTGATGAATAAATATAAAGATGAGGGCTTTCTATAAATGAGAATGTATCAACAGGCTACTCAATAGTAGCTGGTGACTAGAAGATCTCTTAAAAATAGAAAGTCCAGAATATCTTTTTATAGTTATTCAGACTGTTGAAGTTGATTTTTATGATGCAGATTCTCCTCCTCCTGTAGAGGAGGTCAGATCCATCTTTTATATTCTTATCCTCTATCCTTTATGAGCATACACTCATTACAAGGCAAAAGCTTACTATGTCTTGTTATTATTAGTACCTAACATCTTGTATGTTATTACAATTTGAGTTTATGGTTTACAGCAGGTTACTCTACATGTAATCATGCTGTAATATACAACTTTAATTCATTTTTACAGGGGATTCTTAGTTAAAGCTCTCAAAACTGTGCTATGGGGTGTGGTAAGAATATATTTATATCAACATTTGCAGCCCCATGGTACTTCTCAAGTACTCAGGGGCTGACATGTATCATGTATATCTTCTCCAGTGGTTGGGGCTTCCAAATGTGGTGGAAGATACTCAAGATCTGGCCAACGAGTGTAGGCACTTGAGGCACATGCTACAAATCCTGATGTACAGATTGGTATTCAACAACACAATTCTTGTGTTTGATGCCTTTGGAAGCCAAAGTGAATGCATTCCATTGGATTTTCTTGATGTAATGAATTTATGAGGAAGTGAGGTGATGTGGGCCTAGATAGACTGAGAGAGTAAGCTGATGAGCAGGCAAAGGACACCGCCAGCAAAAATTACTCGGACAAGGCTGTCTGAGGTGTTCTCAGACAGTGAAGTCCGAGTTGATCTCGGACTGTGGTTGACC
>MU167232.1:107461-118478 GCA_015951145.1 Cronartium quercuum f. sp. fusiforme G11
AGGTACCAAAAAAAAAAAAAAAAAAAAAAAAAAAACAATCATCGGATTTCTTATCCACGTTTCGTCTATCCGACCGGCATCAGCCTGACCCAATTGGTGATAATTCCACAGTTTCGCCCTTCCCTTTGAATGACCATCACTCACACTCACTCACACTCACTCACACATCATGACTCAAGTTCTCTCTCATCAGAATGCACCATTCATTGTTTTTTCGTCAGTATCTTCAAATTGATTGACTACTACCCCATCTCAAACTCATCATCATACTTTCCCTCTCATCTTTGGGTCCGTCAGTGACTTTGATGGTAAGCCCGTGAAAACTTACTCTCAAGCCACTCAATCATCTTCAGCTCACGTCTTCTTCTTTCAGGCACAATCACCACCGAGGTCAGTCCCTCCGCATCTCCAATTTACCCTCTCACTCAGGTTTACATGTCCTTCAACTTTTAACAGGACAGCAATGATCACATGACTGACAACCTCGGAATGGGAAGGGATAATCGTCGAAAAGGAAACTTGGATGTCCTTGAGGGAAAAGCTACCTTTCGGTTCGTCCCTACCAATCATCATTGAGCTCAGTCTCGAATTCCTGGCTAATGCTCCAATGTAGTGATATGTTCAAGGAAATGATTGAGAGTGTGAGCTCTAAATACTCTTTTGAACACTGTCGGGAGATAGTCAAGAAGAGTTGCGTTTAATCCTTTTCTTTGCTCTATTTCACTCCTTATAACTCTTGTGAAGATTCATCTACTCTTGTCATTTGTTCTCAGATATCAAGCTTGACCCTGGTTTCAAAGAATTTTATCAGTGGGCCAAGTCTGCTAACGTGCCAGTGGTAATTGTGTCTAGGTATGCAATTTCATCTTACTGCTACCGCGCTTGTGCACAGTTTGCTCATGGGTTGGTCGGAATAAGTGGGATGGAGCCTATCATTCGGTCAATCTTTGAGAACTTGGTAGGCGAACAGGCAGCTGCAGAGATCGAGATTGTTGCGAATGACGTCGATACGAGTATGGGATCGGGACCAGGTCAATGGACGATTAAATATCGTCACCCTGAATCGTACGTCTCTCATTCTTTCAATTCCCTCAAAAAAATACTCAGACTGTTATTTCTAGGGGATTCGGACACGACAAGGACCGTTGCATCGAGCCCTACCGCCGACTCTCACCCAAGCCAACACTCTTCTTCTGCGGAGACGGAGTCTCTGACCTCTCAGCCGCTCGATCTGCTGATGTGCTCTTTGTAAAAGTGAAGGAAGGCACAGGGAACGACCTCGCCAAGCACTGTACTCGAGAACAGATCCGTCACCGGACTTTTGAAAGCTTCTTGGAGGTCAAGGAAGTGGTCCAAAGCGTTGTGGAGGGTAAAGTCAAAGCTGAGGATGTTGGTGGTCTCTGAGCTTTCTCTCTTTCTTGCCCTTGAAGGTCGGAAATGTTATATAATAAAGCACTTGAAAACCTCTCGGATTAGGTTTATTGAGGGCGTGTGTTTGTATATAAATTTTCTATAGACCATCGCCATTTTATATGTGTGTGCGAGTACATGTGCATGGTGTCCTCTTGGAGCATATCATTTCAGCGGGCCTTGGAAAAACAAACTGCTAGCATCTCCAAGATCTTTAAATTTTGAAAATTCACCAAGTATACCAAAGCTTCTACCTGCTTTCAGCAATATTCTTTTGTTGCTCTCTTGGAACTTGAAATTCCTTCTTTTTGCAACCCTGTTTTCTTAAAAACATGTTATGGCGGCAAGATCTGGAAAAAAAAAGGGGGGGAGGGGGGGCAGCAGTTGCGGACTTACCTATCTCTAATTACTCATGTCAATGGTTAACTAAAGTAAATATCAAGAATATATACAACGGTGATGTCACTTTTTTGGGTACAAGGTTGGGTAATTTGTACGTGACTGTTTCACAGGAAAGGGTTTGATCTAGACCATAAAGGGTAAATCAAAGGAAAGACCATCGGGATTGGCTACGGGTGAAGCGCTTTTCCCTTTCTGTGTTATGCCTGGGTGGCTTAGACCTCCATTGTTTACTATTCTCGCCCGTTGACTGCGACGAGACCTGGCGCTCCTTGTGGTGAACTTTATATAATTCATGAGGTGAAAAACGAGAATTCAATCAAAATTCAATCAATCAACATGTCTATGCAAGGTTTTACTTCAGTCATCAGCGTATTATCGGGATGAGCAAGGATTCTTGGGGTGGAGAGGAGGTTTGAGAGTGATTGATGAATTTTTCCTCTTGTAGATTCCAAGAATTAAGATTTTTGATCAAATTCAGCCTCATTAGTATTGATCAAATAGTCTTATGGTGAATTTCTTGAGAATTATCTATGTTGTTTTAATTCTATTGTTGTAATACCCATTGAGACACTACAAGAAAGATAAGAAGTGGTTCGACAAAAATAATTTATCAAGTGATATGTTTTTTTTTTTCTCTTTATCTGAGCATTAAAGTAGACAGCTACCAGACCCCACTTTGTACAATTCTTTCCTGTAGAAAAGTTCCACAATCCTCAAAGATAGCCACCAAAATAAAATCCCATGTCTCTCATTTAATTGAAAAAAAATGAGATAGCACCATTTTCCAACACCATGCCACCTAAATCAGAAAGCTCAAAGCAGCCAAAGAAGAAACCCAAATGGCCCAAATGGCCAAGAAAAGCAAGAGGTCCAAATTGGAACAGTCCTAATTTGAATGGTCAAAGCTTGAATACCTACCTAATTCCAAAGCTGAATCAACCACCTGAAGCCATACCAAGCAAGTGTAAACACAAACAGGCAAAAAATCAAAACAAGGAAGTAGTCCATTGTCAGGGGGTAGCTCCTGTCAGGCTACCTCCTGGCTATGAACTAAGGAAGGAAGAGTCTAGGGTCTAGTCCCCTTCAGGGATAGCTGAGACTTGTTAGGGGTAGCTCTGAGAGGCTACCTTCCTGGACAAGGTTGTTATAGGAAAAGGGTTCTGGGATACCCTCTTCTAATAGCTTATGTCAGTAGTACTGGGAATTCCCCCAAGTACTGACTGCAGCTAGTTGACCTCAAGGATGAGGATTTAGGGGGGACTGGGTCTGGGATTAAATCTTTCACTCAGGGATCAGGGCTGCAGTTAGGCACTGGGTAACACTCCACTCTGATCTGTCTTTTACAAGCAAGGGTGCTCTTTTCCTGCTTGGGTGGTCTTTAGCTCTAACCCTTGTGAGTCCTCACAGACAAGGGTGTCAAGGAGCAAGGTCTGCCAGCCTATGGGTGAACCCCTTATACTCCACCTATTGCACCAGGCACTATTGAGCAGATGACTTGATTTCAAGTATCCTCAATGTTGTGCTAGTTGTGCTAATTTAGGTGTTGTGGTAAAAGGTTGGGGGAATCAACCAACTCCTGGCCTGAGGGGGGAGTTTATATATCCTGTTCTCAGGTCTGTCCCTCACTATTAGGCTGAGGGCCAACTTGTGGTTGCTAGGGTAACTCTTGGCCAACTTGTGGTTACTAGGGTTGTTAGGGCAACTCTTGGCCAACTTGTGGTTGAGTACCTGTTACAGTGTTGTGTATCCATTCCTGTTGTAAGTACATAATTAAGGCTCTTGATACTGAGCCTGTGCTGTGATTACTCCTTGTTACATATGTGTACATATGTCTACTGTTTGTTTTACTCTTATGATTACATATGTACTTTCATTAGTACTATATGTAATCTTATGTTACATTCATATTTAAGCATCTTTACTGTTACAGTGCTTTCTGTAGAATGTTTTTGACACTCTGTGGTGTTGCTGAGCATTCCTCAGTTTGATATTACATATGTATTCTTATTAGTACTATGTGTAATCTCTGTGTTACACTTGTGTTTACATGTGTACTATTACAGTACTCTCTGTAATTGGTGTTTGACAGTCTGTGGGACTGCTGGGCAGTCCTCAAGGCTGACATCCATCCACACTGCCATCAAATTTGGCTTGGCTGCAGTCATCTGAGGAGTTCTCAGATGCAGCACCTGAGGTATTCACCTAGGTATCTAGCCAATGGAGGCAGGATACTTTGGTTCAAACATTGGTGGCAGCATCCAATGATACCTTGTATACTGGTATCCAAGGCAAATTCATGAGTGGTGCCAATTGTGAAAATTTGAAAGCTGAAGACAAACCTCAATTTGGTTGTAGGCCCCAGGATCAGCAAACATTGCTGCAGTTCAGTTTTGGTCAAGTCAAAAACATGTTTATGTCTGAAGTCTTTCCTTCTTTTTTTTTTTTTTTTGCTGGATACAAGATATTATGAGGTTTGAAATGCTTCCTTTTTACTGGAAATTTAGTCCAACAGAGATTTAAACATACAATGGGTTATTTTCTGCCTGTTTTTTGTTCCATGCACCACTTATGTATTCAAAGAGAGAGAGAGAGAGAGAGTTTTGTTACTGCACAACTCCCTCAAGGGCTTCCCAAAGCTTTGGGAAGACCAGCAGGGAAGGTTCCAGGACAGCCAATAAGGCAGCTTGCCAGCTGGGAATGGGGGTTACATGCGGGGGTCCTCCAGAGTCTAGGCTTGGGCCAGGGTTTGGGAAGGTCTCAGCAAGCCAGGAAGTGCCCAGTACAGGAGTATGGGCAGAGGGCTGTCCAGTGGTTGGGTTGGGGTGGGCTCAGCTGGAGTTTTGACTGCAATACCTAAGAATAATTAAACATTCCCAACATGCAAATCCTTGAAGATAGCAAGGAAACAACCAGTACATTTTCCTATGAAGGCCCTTGATAAGAGCTTATGATATGTAATAGGATACACAAAATACAAACTTCAGCTCTGCTTATACATAAATGTAATGCAAAAGAGGAAACTTTAACTAGTCAAGAAACAAATTCAGACATTTTCTATCCCAAAGCTTAGAGAGGCAGTGAAGATGGCTATGGTTCAAATGCTCAAAAGGTACAAACATTCTCATACGCAACTAAAAGCATATGGCATAGACTACATAAACTCTTTGCATGTGCAATAAACAAATATGTAAATAGGCTAAATAATGTGATATCCAATATGGTGATAGGCACTTTTTTCTTGAACAAGAAGGAGGCGGTGGAGCATTAAGAACTCAGGCAGGAAGTTGCATGGAAAAGAATACTATAACCCCACTTTCATCAATAGTTGACAGCTTGTGATCAGACCTTTGATAGGATGTCCACTTCCGTGGCTCTTCTGGCCCGCAGCGTACTTCGCGAATCCATTGAATTCGAAAGCCCATGCCCTGGGCTCGATTTGCAAATCCTTCGATGGGTCCTCGTTGTCCGTCATGAAGCCCGGCCGTGAGATAGACCATTGCATCTGATTTTCGAGACAATGTGTCGATGACGGTATTCAAGAGGTCCTCATGGGAGTCGCGAATCCACAGCACGTCAGCAAGCAGGATGAGGTCGAAGCGGGCAAGTTGGTCCGGACCACCACCACCACTGGGTTTAAAGAGGAGCTCATCGGTCGCATGGCCCCATCGGTGACCAATCACCTTCCAGACACTGCTATGCGGAACATTTGAACGAAGGTTTTTTTCCAGGGTTTCCAGAATCTGGCCATTGGGCCAATCACTACTGACAATTGTTTCGCACGAGCCGTAGAGCGCGGCTGCAACCGATGCGAGTCCAGCTCCCGCGCCGAGCTCAAGGATCCGTTTGTTGCGGCAATCTATCTCTCCTGCGTGAATGAGATCGGCCATATAGATCGATGATACCCAGACATAGTGCGCCTGTAACCTGTGCAGCTGGGCGGGAGGCTCGGAGACTTGAAGACATATCGGCTCCAAATGTCGACCGGCCGAATCTATGGCGTACAGATTCTTTCAATCCTGGATCTTACCCACGAAGGTAACGCTTTTCGCTCACCTGGCGTCAGAGGTGGTTGATAAGTGAATGGATGGGTTCTGGATGAGCCACATGCGAAGGGCGAATGTCCGAACAGGAAAGGTAGACTTGATTCGAACACCGAACTACACCCGCTAGATTCACTGTCGCTGAAGTCTTCAGATTCCGTCACTTGCGCAGCGAGATTTTGCAGCTGGCTCGACTGTGCCATGATCTTTTGAGTCCCGACCTTTCCACGGTGAGGTGACGGAGGGTGACGGCAACGAGGGATGTCAAGAATTGAGATTACTAATTTCCCTAGATCAAGTCTTAGGTCAACCAGAACATGGGGAGATTCTGACAATCTACCACTACGTACCCACCCGCTAAAACACTTTACCCATCCCCCAAAGCCCGCGTCCTCCATCATCACCTTCCCCCCTTCATCACATCCACCACCCTTCCCCTCACCAATCCAGACAACGATTGGCCTCAGGATCCTCAATGCCCCCCCCCCCCATGCCCCCCCCCCTCAGCCGCCGGGCGAAAGGCACGTCCTTTGCCCTCCGAACGCGCCCCCGACGAGACGTGATCTGCCGACGACCAACGGCAACGAAGTCGACGGCAGCGCGCCATCTGGCCTCGAACGGCTACTTGAGGCAATAGCGACGACTAAGAATTGCGATGGATTGGTCACGATACCCGGCCAAACTTTCACCGCCCTGGTAAACATGGTCCACGAGGTACAACGGGAAAGTGGACGCGTCGAAGCTCGTCTGAAAGCGCATGAAGCCCAGCTTGGCCGCCTGGAAGAACTCGACGCCCAGAAAGCTCGATTAGAAAAACTGTATCGGAAGATCGACGCGCTCACCGCCGAGCCACGACCCACCCATCCGTTACCAGCCAACCCGACTACTTGGGCCAGAGTGGCCGCTACCAGTCCCTCCGCCCATCCTGTTACCCACCCCCAGGGATCGGTCGCCAAAGTCCCGACCGTTTTTTCACCCACGACCGAAGCCCTGAATGAATTGAAACTGAGTTGGGTTGTAGTCCGATGCGCCAACGGGGAAAATGAGCCTTTTGTGGACGCGAGGCCAGCGAAAATCGTCGGGGACGTCACTTCGCTTTGATGATGATTAACGCCAAGCTACCCGCGTCAGAGAAAAACATACAGGTGAAGGGGGCGGCGCGTCTCCCGGGAGGTCATGTCAAGTTATTCACAGGATCCCGCAGCGCGGCAAAGTGGCTCGTCGAGAATAGAAACGGGTGGTCGGAATTAGCTGACCCTGATTTTGTTACGTCGGTTGCAGTGACCCCGGTGGTGCTTCATGCGGTACCTGTCTTGTCAAATCTCGAAACGGAACTCTTCATAGAGACTCTTGTCGAGCAGAATGTGGCAGTCAATGAAGGCGATATTCACTCTTTCAGATGGCTTGGCCGGCCGGGTGAGGCAAATAAGGGACATGGTTCAGTGGTCTTGGACCTGAAGAACAAAGAGTTGGCACGTAAGATTGCAAAGGGAGGGCTATTCTACAATTATGAATACCTACGAGGTGCTAAATATGATAGGCCTAGTGTAATCCAGTGCTTTAGGTGTCTTGAGACCGGCCATATAGCCGCGCGATGGAATGCACCGAATCCCACATGCGTCCGATGTGGAGACGATCAAGACCTAAGGGAGTGTCCCTCATCGCGCAAGACCCATGTGTGTGTGCGATGTGTGAAGCAGGACAAGGCCCAGAAAAAAGATTTGACACTTGACACTGACGACGAGGCTTATGCGCATTCAGCAACCAGTGCTAAATGCCCACTCAGGTCCAAGAAGCATCGAGCTCCTGCCCCAAGCATCCCTCCCACCACGCATTCCACTCCCATTGAAATTGAATCATGTTGAATCGACCTATGAATCAATCCATACGCCAAGATTGTCAGCCCCTGAGTACTTCAGAAGTACCATGGAGCTGCAAATGGTAATATAAGTATATTCTTACTACACCTCATAGCTCAGTTTTGAGAGCTATAATTAAGAATTCACTGTAAATTGGATCAAAAGTACACATTAAAGCATGATTACATGGAGAGTAACCTGCTGTAAACCATAAACTCAAACTGTTATAACATACAAGATGTTATGTACTAATGAAGTAAGACATAGTAAACTTTGCCTTATAATGAGTGTATGCTCATAAAGGATAAAGGATAAGAGTGTAAAAGAAGATCTGACCTCCACTACAGGAAGAGGAGGATCTGCATCATTAAAATAAACTTCAACTATCTGAATAATTATTGAAGATATTCTGGACTTTCCACTTTATAGAGAAATTCTATTCACCAACTACTACAAGTAGCCTGTTGATATATTCTCATCTCAAGAAAGTCCTTATCTTTTTATATTCATCAGTCACTTTATTTCTTTTGGTCTGTTCAGGTGCAAAGCTAGAACTTTTCCTCACTACTTATTATCTACTCTTGCTGAAGGGTTCTCAAGAGTTGAGAAAGTGAGTAGAGAATAAACTCTGAGGCTGGGACTGACCACTAGCACTGCCAAGATATTTGTATCGGATGGGCCTATCCGATGTTCTATCACCCCAAGATATGCGATGCAGTGTCAGTAGGATTAGGTGCGATGGAATTACTATCGGTATCTAATGCTCTGACACCATATTGCAGTGTAATTCCATCGCACCTAATCCTACTGACACTGCATCGCATATCTCGGGGTGATAGAACATCGGATAGGCCCATCCGATACAAATATCTTGGCAGTGTAGATAGTACAAGGAAAGGATTTGCACTGGTCATCACTGGACTTACTAGATATCTAGTTTAGCATAGATTAGTCCAGTGCCCATCTGGCTTGCAGGGATTAGTCCTGAGCATTTGGGATAGTAAAAGAACCCATTTTCTCTTTCTGGCCTTTGTGCCCTTAATCATCATTGTCAAATTTAGTGAGGTGTCTTGCCAGACAGAAGCAGGACTCTCACAGGAAATATATCTATGTTTTCTGGAACTTCCCCACATGCAACATATTGAGGCTACCAAGCAAGAGTGGATACATCACAGCAATTGAGCTCATGATCCCAGATTCTTTCTTACCTTAGCTACATGTTATTTCATTTTACAACAGACCACAAGTTAATGATGGCTTACCACATCTTGAGGATTGGTTTGGATCCTATTTAGACAGGCAAACACCCACATTAATTGGCATGGATGCAAGTTTGCACCACACTCACTGGAATCCAACCTACTTGATGCACACCCACCCAGAAGCCAGGACCCTGCTGAAACTTTGTGGCACAGCAGGTTTCAGAGTGGTCTCTGAGAAAGGCATCCCCACTTTTTACCCCAGAAATTGAGGTAAACCATCCACCATTCACAGCCCCTGTTTACTGGTCACTGGCCAACCAGAGCATCTGGTTGACCTCCATGGTTTCTATGATAGATGTGGATCAACCATCAAATCCAGAATGGGTGGGGGAGATGCATGAGCAGCATAAACAACAGTAACTGCATGCAGCCTGTTGAGTGGTGCAACTGCAATTCCAGATTGATTCTGCAGCAGGTTCTCTAACCTTCCTCAAAAGGGTAAAGTAAGTTCTATGATATTCCTATGCAAGATACCCTGGGTTCTGTGGTCATCCTCCATACAATTAGTGGGGACCTTCCTGAGTCTTCAAATGTATGGCCTCAGGCAGGTTCAGGATTCAGCTGAATCCTGGACCTGCCCAAGTCCAGCACTGATGGTTGTGTTATAAATTTTTTTAATCAAAAAACCTCAACCACCTTCACTCACCCCCACCACCCTTGTCAGTATTTACTTTGTTTGTAGTGTCAAAGTAGATACTGAATTAAACTGAGATTGACTCACACTCTGATAAACCACAAAGTGTGTATTAAAAAGAATCTACTGAGACCAAGTTGAGTCTGAATTCTTGTGATCTTTAACTGACAATCCTGCTTGTCTAGTAAGGTTTATGACAATTCACCTGGTTGATTTTGAGAGATATCTCAGAAAAAATTTAGTACCTTAGATGTACTATGATCTTGATATTGAAGAGAGGAATTTTCAAAGGCCTATTTTATCTCTTAGGGTGAGTGGTTTTTAAAGAAGTGAATATGATGGCAAGCTGATTCAACTCAAGCCAACAGACAAGGAAAAATTGGTGAGAAGAATAAAGCTGGCTCTTATATAAGGAATAGTCTTCTATAAGTGAATTTTAAAAGGACTAAAGAACATATAAGAGTGAGATTTTTTATAGAAGAGGTCCTAAAGAAAAAGTAGATATTTATTTGAGTGATTCCTCTCCTTTTGTCTGCTCAGAGTTAGAGTATTTATACTCAACATTTGTTCTACTGGTTATCATGTTTCTAGGTGTTTTTCCTTTAGACTTCTCCTGGAATTTGGATTGGGTCTTCACTAGGGTCTTTATAAATACTTCCTGGTTCTTGTTTCTTGGAAACTCTAGCTCAGCCATGTGTTTTAGAATTTTAGAGATGTAGTTAAGCTGGAAGTAAATATGTTCACTGCTGACATATTTTCATCACATGGAAGCTTGCTATGTAACATAGCATGTCTTCATGTGATACTATGGACCATTTTTCAAGGTCCTTACCTTGGAAAATAGACCTATTGCTTCACATCTTGGCCTGCTATGTGACATACACTGCCAGCAAAAATTACTCGGACAAGGCTGTCCGAGGTGTTCTCGGACAGTGAAGTCCGAGTTGATCTCAGACTGTGGTTGACCAAGATTTTCTCATCTCAGTCAGCGGTAGTCTGAGCACACTGAGATGAGAAAATCTCAGTCAACCATGGTCCGAGATCAACTCGGACTTCACTGTCCGAGAACACCTCAGACAGCCTTGTTCGAGTAATTTTTGCTGGCAGTGATAGCATGCCTCCATGTGATGCAATTTTTTTGGTGGTGGTTGAGAGGGTCCATGGCTTACTAGTAATACAGTTATCATTAAAGGTTCTGTATTTGTAGTGTAATCTATGGTTTAGGCTTTCCTATCCTTGTAATTTGGATATGAGATGTAAGTTATACATATATATATATGTAATATTCATATTCTAGTACTATTATGAGATTTGAGTACAAGAACAGTTTATTTATATGGTTTTATGTGTGACTTTGCTTATGTAACATTTCTTTTAACACTATTCTTTGTAGCCTGAGGTTTCTTTTCA
>MU167232.1:123852-140597 GCA_015951145.1 Cronartium quercuum f. sp. fusiforme G11
AGTAAGTCCCAAGATCTTCATCCAAACCCTCTTATTAAAGGTCAATTAACTGTAGTCTACACTTGGGGAACTCCAGTGTAGACTCATCTGAGGCTTATTCAGCCCTTAGTCTAGAACCTTCTTAGCCAGGAGGAAGCCTAATAGAAGCTCCCCCCTGACACCTAAAGAGTATATAACCCCCCCTCTCCTGCTAAGGAGTAATCCCCTCTACTCACCCTTTACCACAACCACCCAAAATAACCCACCTAGCACCCCTTTGAGGATAGCTTATAATGAGTCATTTGCTCAATAGGGCTAAGGGTTACAGGTGTGAGTAGACTAGAGGCAGCCACCATCCAAGTTGGTAACCTTAGAGTCTTGCAGAGTCTTTGTCAGTAAGGACTAACAAGGATTAGAGATAATCCCCAAGACAGGAATCAGAGAGCCCTGTCTCAAAGGATTGGAGCCAAACAATTGTAGTGCTCAACTGTGCTCTCCTTAAAATACCTAATACCAGGACATAGAGACCCAGTCCTCCCAACTCCTCTCTTTAGGGGTCATTTAACTCTAGTCTGCACCTGGGTTTTTCCAGTGTAGACTAGACTTCTAGCCAAGCAGTGGCCTGTTAGAAGCCACTCCCTGACACTACATCTACCATACCTCCTTCTTCTCTACTGTCTGATCAAAGCAATTCAAATCTACTGATTGATCTGATGCACCTCAATCAACCTTTTTGAAAGATGAATCAAAATAGTTGACCAAATCAAACTGATCCAATTTGAATGATATGATTGGTCTAAATCTTAAATTTAAATCATTTATCTTCATTAAAATTGTTTTTTAACTATCAAATAGTGTATAAAGTCTTAATTTGTTTAAGAATATTTCATTTCTACATTATTAAATCAGTTATAAGTTTTTATAATTCTTTTATTAGTTATAAATTTAAATTATGATTATTAAGATTACATATAAATATTTCAAAAAACAAAGTTGTCCATATTTTCAAATTTTGAACAATTTTGTTTATTAAAATAAGAACATTTGCTTTTTTATCTTTAAATTCCCAGTGCTTTATCTTTTAAATGTTTTGAAATAAAACATGTAGATTATTTAAAAATAACAAATAAAAAATAATTTAATGGTATCAAAAAGAAACAGGTAATTTCTTGCTTTATATTTTAACTTGTTCCTTGTTTTAGTTCTTTTATCTCTATATATTATTTGTATCTATATTATATTTCTTTGTAATTATTACTTGTTTCTTGAAATATATAGGATTTGTGATAAATGTGAGGTTCCAAATAATCAAAATGAATATTATATAATAAAATATTACTGTTTCCAGTAACTTTAGAGGAAAACAGGGTAAGGCTATGTTCATATATATTTGTACAAAATTCTGCAAATTTTGTTGCTTTCCACATTATTTTGCATATGCTCCAAGTGCATCAAATCAGAACATACAGATGCATCTGGGAATCAAGTGAAAGGCTTATGAATTCATCATGTACTGCCAGCATTATATACTGTCCGCTAGGGGACAATAATTGTCTGGGGGGACAATCAATGATGATTTTCACCCACTTGGAGGGAAATGTTCATTGATTGTCCCCCCAGACAATTATTTTCCCCTAGTGGACAGTATACAATGCTGGCAGTGATGAAACTCACAGGCATCACATGAAGAGAATGTGTGCTGAACCCAAAGACTTTTCCATACTAGAGCCATTGTCTGAAGACTTTTGCACCAAGGCTTGTATCAAAGATGCAGATCTACCAATTCATGTTCTTTTGGAAGCTCATAATATTTCTTCCACCATCAGTGCCTTTGTCTCCAACCTCAATCCTTGCTCAACTCAAGCAAGCCCACTCACATCCAAGCTCAATCTGTACCTGGAAAGTTCCACCTTTCCAAAGCCTTGTACTCACTGAATTAGATTGTGTGACTGAATCTGGAGATGATGGTGCTTGACCAGCTTGGTACATGGACTTGATGACTTCAATTGACTGAACCATTGGAAACAAAATCTGAACTATCCACTTACCCTCCCCTTCCCAAAAAAATACTCATGCTAAGTTGGTTTTGGGTAGTCTTTATATTCTTTCTGTCAAAAATTCTTCTACTTTGAGTGACATGTATATAAACTATTTTTTTTTTTTTTGTTCTGAAGAACACTTCTTTATCCTATTTGCTTTTTTTTTCTTATGCTTCACAGACTATGAGTAGTCAGCTTTTGATATAGTCATAAACAATCAAAAGATTTTGTTCTTCATAACTGTACATATTTATTTATTTATTTTGTATAAAGTCTTTCTTGATTTTTCTTCTGAAAGGTTTTTTTTTTTTTTTTTTTTTTTTTTTGAAATAAGGACATGAATGCTCTGTTGAGATCATTTTGTCACTCTTGCTCCTTCTGGCTTAAAAATTTAATTGCTTTCAGTCAACACAGCCCCTGTTGTGAGTTTATAGTCAATGTTCATCCAATTTGGCAGGTGACGCTTTTAAATTTACAATACTGTAATAGGCCAAGGAAGTACCCAGACTTGTTACTAAACTCACTTAGCTATCTATGTGTAATGTGAGTGAAAGGCTTTGGAAACAATAGACTTTGTAGTCTAGAGAGACTTTGTTCGAGTTTGGAAAGGAGACGAAGGAAACTTAGGCGAAAGGGGACTATTCTCAAAATGGTGCGAAATAGATGTCCAGAGAGAACTGGTTCTTTCATTCCTTCCGCAAAGCAACCCTGCTATTTATACCGTACATGAATAGAGAAAGGGATAGAGATAATACTAAACTACTCCTTGACCCTCGTAATGCCGCTCGACATCGAGAGAGTGATACCTAGGCAAATGTTCTCTAGATCCAGCTCGTGCTCGAGCTGGATGGCTACTTTAGCTGTTCGTCTAGTAGCTTTGTAACGCACTGAACCGCGAGAGTGACACCTCCAAGACTTTCTTTTTAAATCAGGAGGGCCTCGGCTCTGCATGCCTTGGCTCTCCGAAGTATTCCGAGCAGTGTCTGCAACTCCACTTGGCGGCTAAAAGGCCGTTGGGTGTGGGCCAGAGTTTCAGACGAAGCCACCCGCCCTGACTTTTGACCTCCCCATCTGACTGAACTTGACTAGACCAACAGCGCCTCATTTGTTTTCCTTCTACACTTGTACCGTATGTAACTGTTAAGAGCTGCTACAGCCACCGCATACCTTTCCCTGAACAGCCACAAGGTTTTACTGGTGTGGACACGATATGTGTGTTTAATAGCGTCGAGCTTAAGAAATACATCAAACTTCAAAAAAATAGAAAAAAATGTCTTGGTACTGTACAGTGGCCGGCCCTGGCGTCCTAAGGCGGAGGCCTGCTTCTACACGCGAACCTTGGAGCAAGCTGCCTGCAGCCCTGCTACAGTACTGTAGCAACTGACGCTACAGCCCGGTACTGTAGCGTCCGCGCGACCCTACATTTGTAGCGTCAGCTCCTTGCCCGGGGTCCAACGAGGCAGATGGTGGGACCTCGCTGGACCCGACGCTACGGCCCAGGAGACGCGCGCTGTTTTGACATGAAGCCCGACAAGGGTTCGAATCCGACGAACCCAAGTTAATGTGACGTCACTCATGGTCGATTGCTTTCCCCAATTCTGAGAGCCTGACCGAGTGGGTAGACTGATCAGACTCTCTTGCCGGCTCTTTTTTTTTTTTTTTTTTTTCATGATGGTATATAGTATGTAAAACTTGTGTGATGAGAGAAGATCCTGCCTTTGATGGAAATCAAACTGATCTGCAGTCAACACAGAGATAAGGTTTTTTTTTTTTTTTTTGGCTATATTGCTGTCTTTTTTTTTTTTTTTTTTTTTAGGAGCAGTCTGAAGGATTTGGAAGTTGGCCAACACTCGATATTGATCTTTGACTTTGGCATAATCTTGGCTTGAATTAAATTGGCGGCAGAGCCAACTTGCCTTCAGCCATCAAATCAAGATCTAGACGCGCTTTTAGCATTCAATGCAAAGCGCATATAGCGGGAGATGGTCGATATAAATCACGGCTGTTGTAACACCAGTAAAGTAACTTGGCAACATGATCACAAAACGCAAACGGCGAGGAAGTAGAGGTGAGACCAATTCAAAGATGGAGTGAAAAAAAGACCATAAAACGGGCATTGAGCAGGCCGGAAAGGACAACAAAGAAGGAAAAACATAGTTGGTAGACTCCAAACGAGACCGGTTTGTCTAAAGTTGTTCGGGGACCTGATCTCGTAGTCCCTTCCCGGCCATTGCTGCCGCAAGATTCTCTATTAATGCTCTGACCTCCATCTTGTGTTGAGTTTCAACCGACTCAGTGCCCATATGGGGCAGTAAGCTAAGACGTGGATGCGCAATCAATCGAGGGTTGATGTAAGGTTCAGATGGATACACGTCCAATCCAGCGGCCCGAAGCTAATCCATTGGTATCACATTTTTCATTGACATGGTTATTCCATATTTGAGTAGACGTCCAGGAGCGAAAAATTAGTAAATGAACCTCATGTCAGCTGAAATACCAAAACGCTCGGTCACTGAGCACAATATTCAACACCTGAAAACTAACCCGGCCAGATTCAAGAGCTTCCAAAAAGGCCGCTTCGTCGACAATAGCGCCTCGGGCAGTGTTGACGAGAACCGAGCCACTTTTCATCAAGTTAAATTCTCTTCGACCAAAGCTGCCGCTTGTTTCGGCATTAAGAGGTAGATTGAGTGAAACGACATCGGCTTCCTCAAGAAGGCTGTCTAGCGAGGAGATGTAGGTCACATAGGGACTCAAATCAAAAGGCGGGTTCCCAACAAGCAGTTGACTTCGGGTCAGTGGATGGCGATTATGGTAGATGATTCTCATAGAAAATCCGATGGCTCTTCGGGCAAGTGCCTGGATAGAAAAGATATACTTATTTTATCAATTTGGGAAGCAGCATAACCAGACTCGCGAATCAGTGCATGAATTCATTTACACGGCCAATCCCACCCATGCCAACGATACCAAGGACTTTGCCCTCCGGATCGTGGCCGACAGTGACCCCTGTTTTAAAGTTTCCTAACGTTCCAGAATCATTATCACAATGACAGAAGATCAGTTGCCTGGATCACGCCCGCTTCTGATACTGGATAAATATCTTGGGAAGGAATGGAGATAAACATGTGGTAGCGAATTGAGGGTGAAGAATTCCACATGGAGTTGCTAGTCTGATGTGATTGGAAAATTGTGTGTAAATTCAAACTTTGGATGCTAACCCATTCGAGCAGTTCTTTCAGCTGAACTAAAGTTCCTGAGTGCGCCGATCATCAGATAGATTGCAGTTGTCGCTGTCGCATCATTCACGGCTTCAGGTGTGTTCGAGACGGAAATACCTGAGGGCATAGACAAGTAGGTCAATTTTGGTCGCAAAGAAGCTCTCCGTTTTCGGGAAATTGTGAGTCGGTCAGACTTTTGCAAAAGGAACGCTTCTCGGAGGCCAAAACAAAAAAGATAAGGATCAAACATACATCGGCGAGTACAAGCTTCAATATCGATCTGATCGTATCCAGCGCCATTATGACAAATATAACAAACCGATTCTGGTAGCGCCTCGATCAACTAGAGATGGGAATTGGGCAACAACACCATTGAGAGGGAAACCAAATTGAGAAATGATCAGAACATGTTATTGGGCGCCGCACACTGAAAACCTGGACCTGCACTAGTAGAGAAACTCACTTCAGCATCGAAGATACCAATCTGTTCGGCAGAGGAGTTGTGTCTATAGATTCCTTTTATGTGATTGTATTCACCTCCGTCTCGACATTTCTCAAAAAACGATGACCTCGTCGTATCTGCCTCGAGCTCCTGCGGAGAGAACCCAGCAAAACCATAATCAACAGATTAGCAAACCGTCCATGTGATCTCACGGCATCATCATATCATACTGCATGATGCTCAAGGGCAAATCTAACGTTATTATAATCCTTCCGGCTATTGAAATATCACTGGTCCTGTAGTAAACAACCTGAGCAAACGGTGAATGATGGGTTCCAGGAGCACATGTTTGATGATGCCATAGGTCTACCTCAGCTAGTCCAGTCAGGCACTTGAATACGTGCAAGTACGAGGAAATGCCTGGCCTGAAGGATAGGGCCCATTTTTAGATAAGAGGCAAGCAGCCAACAGCGTAGCAGATCCATCCAACGTTGGCTTCCATTGTAAAGACCAGACAATGAAATAGTTTCACCTTAAGCTATCGTGAGGGGATACGCTTAAGAAGACGGAAAAGAAGGGTAAAATCACAGCGAGAGCGATCGTATTGCACTTTTCTTGGCCAGTTGAGTCTGCCCAATGCATGTTGACAAATGGTTGCAGAATCGGGGCGATTCGAGTGAGATCGCAGAGGGCTTTATCTGGTTGAAATACGGGGAAGTGTATGAAGCAGGGACAACATGAAATCAGAAGCACGGAACGACTCTTACTATGATAGAATACTGGTCCCTTAAATCATTGAGTTCCCGACAAGCACGTATAATCGTCCCGCAAATGAGAATCTGGGCTTTATCCGCAACAGTCATCATGACAAGCAGTCGAAGAACAATCCGAGAAGAGTGGTGAAGGACGTGAACCGATTTCAAAATGGCGGACAATTATAAATGTAAATAGCGTGCGACTTCCTTCAAGGATGATTCACCTAGGTAAAGCCGGATGGACCAAGACGAAGAAGAGGAAGGCGCCGGAATTGGAAAAAAACAATGAGTTGCGTAAACAATGAGACTTTCGATCCGTGAGCTTTTTTAAGAGTCAGGTTCGCTGGTTGAGAACCCCACTTGACCGGCAAGCAGGCGAAGGGAAGCCAAGATGCTATACCTGATGGAATGCCAAACAAAGGTATCTATGTGGACTATAATCGACCGAAATGATGTACAGAGTTTGATTTCCCGTGACTGAAGTAAAAGTGGCTTCCGGAGCGTATGAAAGTGATCAGCCTGCGTCTGTCGGACCAAAAAATTTGATAACGAGTCAAACAGAGTCGAGGGGGAATTCTGTAAAAACAAAAATAGACCAAAAACGCTGGGGGCACGTGGGGAGTGAAGAGAAGACTACGAAAGTACTTAAATTTAAATTTAACAAAGATACCCGTGTCCTTAGCCGATCATCAAGGTATGTACCCTACGAATCTTCTCCTTATATATCCGAAAGCCTGAGGTACCGAAGGGTACAGAGTGGGGAGAACTGAAGGTAGGAAAGCCCGCTAGTGTCGTCACACACATGATCTGTACATCACCTCCCTTGACATGGAACTGAAGAGGCAACTTGATAGACTTCCGCAAGCCAGTCCGTCAGCAACCCCCCTGATTGAAAAGAAGCCCCCCGAGAAGAAAACAGGCCGACACAAAGAAGGGGTGTTGGGCGTACGAGAGAAAGAGTGTGTGTGAAGAAGCGTGCTTGGAGGGATACAGTACAATATCCGGAAGGTATTGAGCATGAGCTCCTGTGCACCCAAGCCCGATGCATACGATAGGCCAGTGGAGAAACGACCTGGTATCACTTTTTGTGGGGCCGGCCGCTTGGCGAATACGTAAGTATCAAGTGAAATATGTATCGTGAAGCATCCTATCGCAGCGATCGAGGTGGTTACACATTGTTTTTTGTAAGCTTCGTCAAAGCCATGCTGGCGGCTGGCGGCTGGCGGCTACCCCGAGTTGTATAGCCGAGTACAACGACCCAGAAGGATGCCACCTGCTCAATCGATGACGTGTCAAACCGGGGTGGCGACGAACCATCCGAGAGTGAATTGGCAGCAACTCCCCCCCAACCAATGCGCCCAACCCCCAATTAGACAGACTTACTGAGCTGCACCTGTTTCCTGAGGTGGATGTCGTCTGGTTTCCGTACCTAACCAGATTATCCCAGCCACCTTCATGTCAAGGTCCACGGTCCAAATATAACCGGGTTGTCCACAAACCCGATTCAGCCACTTGATGTCTTGGCAGAGAGCTTTGAAACTCGACTCGGTTTTTCGACAACCCGGTTATACTGGAGAACCTGATACTCGTTCTTGCACATAAGCGAGCCTAAGATGCGGATGTTGCAGAGAGTTCAAGACCAAACGTCACATTACAATTATCATTATGACATTGTGTATTCACCGACAGCTGAAAGATGCGATGTATCAAGGAATAAGGCAACCATGAGGACATACGGCTTCTCTTTTTTGGCTGTAACTTGATCGGCTCCAGCCGGACTGTACCGTTTCATGATGACAGGCACCCGTCAACTCGGCAATAAGGCTATGCGCGCACCTACAAAAGCCAATTTCACCTTTGCTATAGTCTGTACATTGTCACTGAATTTCCTTGCCTGTCAAAATGTATAGTGGGACAGGCGACACTGGAAGGAGCAGACTCACAGGTGGGGAACCCAAAAAAAAACCTGCAAGTCTCAAGAAGTTTGGTGCCAGCCCGTGCCGTGCTGACTGGTCCCTCAAAGGATGCAGTATGTATATCATGTCTAAAGTTTTGGATGTACCAAAATCGTGACAGAATGGAGCTTTTTCTCGTGCAGTCGTTCCCGACACATCTCCGAAGCAAACTTAATCAAGTCTCTTGCAGCTCCCCGAGGGCCGAGATCCACCCTTTGGAAACCGTGGGGGACTTGGTTGAATTTGGGTCCTGAGGCGGTCAGGGTCGCGATGCCACAGTCGAAGTGCAGTTTGACTGGATTGTATCCTGGCTTAGGGTAACAAAATTCCCTTTATAGACTTGAAATTATGGCGAAGCAAATCAAGATCTCAACCTGCCACCCACCAAGAGCGGGCTCAAGTTAGAACAATGGACGATGGCTTGGGAAATCAGGATGGTCGGGCCCACCGGAAAATGATGACATACCTCTTTTTAGTCAGCCATTGCTGAAGCGATCTGAACACCCCAGCGTGACAAAATCGGATCTTTGCCCGATGGAAATTGCTATTGTAGGTCGGGGCTGTATTCGAACCAGCGACCAAATCCAACGGATTCGGACCCAACACGCTTGGGCTGCCTTGACCCATAGGACCCCGGGCAAGGAGCTGACGCTATATAGTTGCGTCACCTACATACACTTCAACACCCTCAAACGCCATCTCAATCTCACGACTCAAACTCCTCAACCCATCTACTCCCAAACTCTCAATTGCCATGGACTATTTGGATCCCAATAATCATTCAGAGGCCATTGGTACCATCTTTTGCATCTGCTCTGAGTGCATCAAATCAGAACATACAGATGCATCTGGGATTCAAGTGAAAGGCTTATGGGTTCATTGTGGAACGCGCAGGCATTACATGAAGAAAATGTGTGCTGAACCCAAAGACTTGTCCATGCGAAAGGCATTTTATGAAGACTTTCACACCGAGGCTCATATCAAAGATGCAAGTCCAGCCGTTCATATTCTTTCGGAAGCTGATGATATGGATAGCACTTTGAATCACAATGTGGCCCAACTCAATTCCATCCCTCTCAGCAGAGTCCAAGGTCAGTGATTTTTGACTGCCCAGCCCTGGGTTGTTGGGCATACCCAACAGCCCCCCAAAAATAAAAATAAAAATAAACAATAACAACACACACATCAAGATACAATTAAAATACACTCCAAATGAGATTTAAAAAAAAAAGGAATGAGATAAGACAAAGTATGATAAAGTACCGCAAAAAGGAAAGAGATAAAATGAAACAACATAAGATGAAATAAATTAGAATAGGATAAAATCAAATGAGATACAGCACCTCCATGATACATTCTTGCCCAGGATATATATATATATATATACATTACATGTTTTGTTGGGTTGTGTACTCAATGGTAGAAACTTGCCACATAGTAGTAAAAGTAAATGAAATTGGTTTTTGTGGCAGGCAAATATACTGGAATTGCTGTTTTTTTTTAAAAAAAAAAAAGAAGAAAAAGAAGAAGAAAAAGACCAGAAACATAGCATGAAAATGCAATAAAAAAAAAGGAATAGCAATGTAATAACAATACAATGAAAGGACAGTAAAATCACAATAAAAGTACAGTAAAAGATACAACAAAAAAGGAATAAAAATGTAATTAAAATACAATATGATAAAACAGAAATGCAATAAAATGTGACAAAATTACAATAAAAAACAATAATGATATTAGAAAATAAAGGAGAATAGATACTTTTCATGACATGGTATATATGAATAGTTGAAAGATCACCTATGTTTTATTTGATCCCTCAATATTTAGAGTGAGCATGATAAGCTTCCATTATCCTCAATTGTGTGTTGGAATTCTGCCTAGACAGCATACCAGTGTGTCTATGTGTCTAGATTGGATGAAGAGTGATTTTTTGGAAACCATTGAGTAGAATAGGGAGGAGGGGAGCTGGTTTGATGCCTTGGATTTGATTGTTGAGTTTAATGAAATTGATGATTGTTGAAATTTCAAAAATGATATATTGCTGCCTCAGGGTGAGCCAAATCATGCAGTTGAGCTTAGGAGACTGAGAGTTGTCCTCACTCAGACCTGTACCTTTGGTTAAGAGTGTTAAAAAATGGTATCAGATTAATTTTGTTGACAGAGGCATTCATCAGGAAATCCACAAGCTCAACCCCTGACAGCAGCCATGGATTTCTTGAGACTGGTGTCAATCTAGACCCACATATCTTTGTATCCCTCAATGATTCAGCATCTAACTCATTGATTAAAAGTGTGAGTGAACTTTGAAGTCAGGAATTGACTCAAATTGAAGTGTAGACTATGAAAAAATTGAATCCTCTTTCTCCTTCATCTCCTCAACTCTAGTTGTTTTAGATTTGCTTGATTGCTCTTAATCAAAATCTGCAACTTGCAGAACAACTTGACCATTGCTGTCAAGAGATGGAATCACCAATAAAGTCAGCTTAGATGAGTGCATCTGACTCAATGCAAGGGGGTGGCTTTTGTCAGGCTACCACCTGGCTAGAAATTTGAAGGAAGAGAAGTTCTAGGAATAGTATCTCCTTTGGAACACCTTAGCTAGCAGTCTAGGGATCACCCAAGTACTGACTTCAGCTAGTTCACCTTTCAAATAAAGGATTTACACTCTTCAACAGAGGACCTCTTTGTTGAGGATTTGAATCCTTAATAAGATTTTTTTGGACTAGAATATAGGGGGGAGCTGATGCAGTTAGGCCTGTTAACTACCTGTGGCTCTACTCCCTCTTGGTATTCACCAGGAGACACTTTGTGTGTCTGTTGGTGATTTTCTCTAGCTCTTGTGTTCCAGAGAAGAAGGAGTAATTAAGTCAAGGTTACCAAACTAATATGGGACCCTTATCTACTTCCACTAGATACACAGTGCACTTATTGAGAAGATGTCCTATTTATCAGACTCCTCAATGTTGTGCTTTATTGTGTAGATTAGTGGTTGTGGTGAAAGGTAGGGAGAGGGTTCTTATAGTCTGAGATGTAGGGTTTATATACTCTGTCTTCAGGCTTGGCCCTCAGTATCAGACTACTTGGCCCACTTGTGGTTCTGAATTGTCATGGAAACCTTTCAAACCTTTTGTGGTTGTATACTTATTAGAAGCCTAGTTTCTGGGCCTTTTCATAAATATATTTACATATGACTCTTGATAATTAAGCCTGAGATGTACCTAATATATATGTTACTACATATGTGATCTTTACTATTTTAGGTTAATTCTTTATGTAATTTACATGTTACTGTCTACTTTAGTTTGATTACACTGAGTCACCTTATGTGATCTTATTGATTGCAGCCTGTGGGACTACCGAGTTTTCCTCAGGGCTGTCACTCAACATTGGAGCAACACATCCTTCCAACCCAATTTGTTGGTGAGGTGGGGCTTGGTTTTGGGGCTCATCCTGATCCCTGTATGCAAATGTAGATGCAGAGGGATTGAGCCAACCCCCACCCTCTACAGTAAGGTGGGAGGCATTTGATCCATTCCTCTCCTAAGTACTGTAGAGAATGGGGGGTGATACACAATCCCTTTACCTATAGTGAGGATTGAGCCCCTCTCCTCTACATTTTTGGAGGATGGTAGAGACTCAATCTCTCCCTCTATAGTCTTGCAAGAGTAGCATCAAGCCAATACCATCCCTTTTAGAATTTTGGAGAGATGAGATGAGGCTAATTCCCTACCTCTACAGTACCTAGAGGGCAGATTTGAGCAGGTTGTTTCCCATAGGTGCCAAGAGAGTGAGATTGAGATGAAACCCTCCCTATAAGGTACCAGAAGGGAAGGATCAATCAGGGATCATCCCTCTAGATTCTGAGATGATGGGATGGGTTCCATTTGAACCCATAATTGAGCCTTGCAACCAATATTATGGAGAAGGAGGGATTGAGCTCAATCTTTCCCTTGAACTTCATGTACCAGTGGGATAGGATTGTTTCAATCCCAACCTCTATTTCATGGGGACATAGGGGGAGAGAAAGAGGTACTCAGAAGAATACTTGAACTCAATTCAACAAAATTGCACACCTTCCAATCTGTATTACCTGATTTCTTTGTGCACTTCCTGTGAATTCCAGACCTTTTGCATGATTCCTATGTGGAAATATACAGCCCAACTTGATTTGAGTTCAGTCCAAGTATTTGGAACCCTGGTACTGTGAGCTGCAGAGTGGATGGTGGTCTAGATTTCAATTGAAACCAGGTCAGAGGAGTTAGCAATAAGCTCCAAGTCAGGACTCTAAATAAACTACTGTATGAAGGATAAAGAGTGGAGTTGTGACCCAAAGATCTGGTGTTGAAGTGTGGGAGAAGATAAGAGAAATCCATACTCAAACACACCAGGATGTGGAGACAGAGAGGTTATAAACACTTGCTATAGAGATGCGAAATGATAGAAGCCTTTTTGTATAGTGTATGGGTGCTACATGTGATTCAACAGGTCTGAGAAAATGTTGAGAAAGCTTTGAAGTACCAGTGTGTCCTGGTGTTCCAGTGACCATTGAACAGGGGCTGTGATTTTCATCTTATTTGTTCAGTAATTTGGTGCAGTTACAAGCCACAGAGCTACTTCCTATCCCATTGGAACACCTCAATTAGCCTGGATTTTGTCAGACTATTTTCAAATGTCAACAGGTACAATATGTGTTATCTTGCATTTGCCAACTGTTGGACTTGTATATTAAAGAAAGATACCACAGTGAGAACTGCTTATTGTGTGTTCTCAGTGTGGACATCAATCTTTGGTGCATCATCTTCAAGAATGGTGACAGGGACAAGATTTGGACTTCACACTGCCAGCATTAATAACTGTCCCTGGGGGGAAAATGGATCTCAGAAGAAAAATGAGATGTTATACATGCTTCTATATTACATAATTTTTATATTTAACACTTTAGCAATAGATCCAAGAAACTCACTAAGGCTTCCTTTCATATCCCTTGTTCAGCTCTGATTTTCTAAGAATTTTGTGAAGAGTGTTACATATAAATGTTAGAGTATGTAACATTACATATTCCCTGCTGAACAGCATTTTCCAATGGAAGAGTGTCATTAATGCTGGTAGTGTCACAATTATGGAAGCAGATCAATAAGAGGTTAAATTTCAAGATGACTTTGCCATTTTCTTATCATCCTCAATCTGATGGTAAGAGTGAGAAATTAAACAAGAATATAGGTCATATTTTATGTGACCCTGCAGCTTTCCAACACACCAAATGTCTTGAATCATTTTCTGCAGTTTAATTTGCAATGAATTTGGCAATCACCACTGCTACAGGAGTGTATCTCTGTTTGTGCTTGGCTATGGCTAATGCCCCCATCTCTTCCCAACCCAGATTTCTCTTGAACCCCTTGCTGGAGATCTGCATAAGTGGATTGAATCTTTTTCAGGATGACTGGACAAGTTGGCAGAAAAGACTGTGGACTAGCCAAGTAAACCAGGCTTTTCATTCAAATAAAACACAACACAATAGAGATTCCCTGGGTGTTGGTGATTGGGTACTAGTTGCCCATTAGGATTGGCAAAAAGTAGTGGGAGTGTGTGGCTGTAACTTCACTAAACTGTGGACACAATTTCACAGGCCTTATCAAGTCACCTCAGTCAGTAACAACAGAAAAAATTATCATCTCAAGCTTTCAGACAGCAACAAGACCCACTTAAGATTTCACTTTTTAAAGCTAAAACAGGATGTTATCATGGAGTCCATGGTCATAGGGGGACCACAACCCCTAAATTTCACTTTATCATCACCCATCACTCAACTTCAACTTTCACTTCCACCTACTGTATACCTCACTCAACTTCAACCCAACTCTTCACCTCACTCACTGCATGGATGTCCACCTCATTTCATCACACCTCACTTCAACCCACCTTACTTCTGCTTCCACTCACCTCACTTCATCATACCTCACCTCACTTCATCACACCTCACCTCACTTCAAATCCACTACTATTGCCTTTGTTTTCCCTATTAATTTATCTCTTGTCCCTCATCTTAAAATTACATATACCACATTGTTTCATTTGTATAATTAGCTCAGGTCTTCTGTTACCACTCACCAACTACCTCCAATTGTTACTGGGCTCAAACAATAACTTTTGAAAACAGATTATTGTTGAGTGATAGATGAGTTACAGGGGTTGTATTTGACAAAGCAATTGGCCAACAATGTGAAATGATCCAAATGGTGGTGGACTAGTTTAAGCATAGTTGTAAATTTCAAATTTAATCTTGTGAATCGTTTTGTTTTATATTTACTGACAGATGGTGAAAAATCAAAGTTGGATACAAAACAACAAGAAAGACCAATTGAAGTGATCAGCTATAGCATCAAGCTGTGGAACAACTAAGAATGGGAGAGTGCATAAGAAAATGTACCAAAAAACCATTGACCAATGGATCAATATGATGCTGATGACATGTATGTTAAAGTGAGATGAGTTGAAGTGAGGTGAGTTGAATTGAGGTGAGTTGAGGCAGAAGTGAGTCAAAGTGAAGTGAGGAGTGATGAAGTGAGGTGGACATATGTATAGTGAGTGAGGTGAAGGGTTGAGCCAAAGGTGAGTGAGGTGTACTGTACTGGAGTGAGGTGAAGTTGAAGTTAGTTGAAGTTGAGTGACAGGTGATGAAAAAAATGAAATTTAGGGGTTGTGGTCCCCCTACAATGATGGACTCCATAATGTTACAGAGGCAGACAAACAAACAAACAAACAAAGACTCTTGAGGACTTTGGTCCAAAAAGTTAAATGCCACTCTTTGTATTCACTACCCTTCTTTACCAGTAACCCAGAATGCTCTAAGGGAGAAAGGTTCCATGAGATCAATTTCTACCTCTTTCCACTAGTCATTTTTTTTTTTTTTTTTCAACTTGAAACAATTCTTACCTTTTATGTTCTTTTGTCACAAACCTCCTCACATGGTTTTTGAAATTTTGAAACTCAAAAGTCCAAACCTTGTTAGTTTTTGTTCCTTTCAAAAAAGTAGAAGTAAATCAAATTAAATCAAACAAATTGTTGGTCCAGGTATGTTGTGGTAATGAACATGTTATATTTCACTTTTTAAGACATGTATTCATAAGAAGTAGAGACTCTAAAAAAAAAAAAAAAAAAAAAAGTTTAAAGAATATATAGAAGATGTACAGTCATCTCTGATATAAATCATATGTGTATATGTGGACTCATTCTCTTACCTAACTCATATACTTTTGTCTATTCAATTTGGAGTCCATGGTCATAGGGGAACTGCAACCCCTAAATTTTACTTCCTCATCACCCATCACTCAACTTCATCTTTCACTTCACTACACCCATACAAGACACACCACTCAACCTCAACTCAACTTTCACTTCACTACACCCATACAAGACACCTCACTCAACCTCAACTCAACTTTTCACCCAACTCACTATGTGTATGTCCACTAACTTCCTCACACCTTACTTCTGCTTCTACTCACCTCACTTCAACATACATATCATTACCATCATATTGATAAATTGGTCAATGGTTTTTTTTGGTATGTTTTCTTTTGCACTCTCCCCTTCTCACTTATTTCACAGCTTGTTACCATAGCTGATCACTTCAATTGGTCTTTCTTGTTCTTCCTTCACCTTGTCCTTTTGTAACCGACTTTTATTTTTCACCACCTGTCAGTAAATATAAAACAAAATGATTCACAAGATCAAATTTGAAATTTACAACTATGCTCACACTAGTCCACCACCATTTGGATCATTTCACATTGTTGGTCAATTGCTTTGTCAAATACAACCCCTGTAACTCATCTATCACTCAACAATAATCTGTTGTCAGACGTTATTGTTTGAGCCCAGTGACATTTGGAGGTGGTTGGTTAGTGGTAACAGAAGACCTGAGCTAATTATACAAATGAAACAATGTGGTATATGTAATCTTAACATGAGGCACAAGAGATAAATTAATGGAGGAAACAAAGGCATTGGTAGTGGATTGGAAGTGAGGTGAACACACACATAGTGAGTGAGGTGAAAAGTTGAGTCAAAGTTGAGTGAGATGTACTGTATAGGCATAGTGAAGTGAAAGTTGAAGTTGAGTGATGGGTGATGAGGAAATGAAATTTAGGGGTCACAGTCCCTGTCAGCTTCTGACTTTGAACCTCAAAACTGGAGTCTAGATGTGTATATTATGTCTTTGTGTTTATTTATTTGTCAAGTTTGTGGTATACTACATTATACTCAAAGGCTGACAGTCCCCCTATAACTGTGAACTCCATAATCCAAGCTATTCACTTTTTTTTTTTTTTTTTTTTTTTTTTTTTTTTTTT